>JAMBLF010000751.1:0-201573 GCA_030578115.1 Leucoptera coffeella
CGTGGGTTCGAGGTGGCCATAGAATTACTACCTTCGCAATTGCGGAGATGAAAACATGAACCCCTGACTACTCTTAGAGTTAATTGATATGTTACGAAGTCTCAAATCATCTAGGCGATTCCCTAGGCATGCCTGACAATTCACGACCATTATCCCTTGCGAGATAGTTAGATTTGCGAGTCCATATCTCTAATTGTGGAGCTAGTGATTCAGTTAGTCAGATTCATTCAGTACCCAATTTGACAGGTGGTGAACCATAAAAAGGAATATGACGACCATTAACAAGTGCGGGTAAACAGATTAATGTAACCGTCATTATTAATTCTAAAATTAAAAGCTTTCGTATTTAATGATAAATGATAGTAGATTGACAAAAGGAATTTAATATGTTGATAAGGAAGGGCGGTTATGTAGAAGCCAGCCCAAGGAGACATATGACAGTCAGATAGACGTCATATTGAAAAAGGATGACGTACTATAGTAGCTATAACCGCTGAATGTGTATGAGGAAGTGTATGATTTATCAATGAAGTGAAAGTGGTTTACCAAGATCGGGACAGGTGAGGATCCGTGATCTCTGCCTACCCTTCTAGAGGGAAACGAACTGATGCGTATGTATGTATATTTATTGCTTGTTCCGATAAATAGCAAGGTTTTCTCATACGTGTATAAGTTAGATCTAGTGTTAATGAATAGTGGCCTAACTAGTAAGGGTCCGAACGAGATTATGTTGCAATCGGTGTCGCAACGGTTGCCCAACGGTGGGCAGATCGGAAATGCGAAAGGAACTAACTGGGCACTAGCGGTGACCTTACAGTCTATACATTCACGTCCCTGAATCCTTTTAGTGCGTATAACTGCCGCGTGTGTGTTAAGTGTATGGGTGTGAGGATTGAGACAAATGGGGATCCATTCAATTCATTCATTCATTCCATTTAATAATAATAATAATATTTGGACATTATTACACCAATTGAAATAGCCCCTTGGTAAGTACATTTAAGACTTGTGTAAGGGACTAGTCAACGTATATTTAAGAAATGTATACATATTATATATAGATAAATACATATATAGCATATATAGTCAACGACCAGACTGGAAAGCAGTAGAAAAGCGTAATTCTTAACTCTGCCTCCACCGAAAATCGAACCCGGGACTAACCGATCGCGCCACGGAGGTGGTCAAGATTTAATTACGAGTATGTCTGTAGGGAATCGGGCATAATGTGTATGTTTGTATGTTTATACCTTTATGAATGGTCAGTTTTGGTTTGATGAATGGGGTTGAGAATGCATTTAAAATATTGGTGGCATATAAAGTCTACATTCACGTCCTGAAACACGTTTACGAATGGATAGAAAAGAAACTTAGATATGGAACGTATAATCAATTGCCTAATATAAGCAGGTTGTGATGCCATTTGAAATATTAGTGACACTTCCCATTAAAGAATAGTTTCATCAATCAATCAATGAATCAGCCTATGTCTGTCCACTGCTGGACGTAGGCCTCCCCAAGGTTACGCCACAAAACATGATCACTCGTGGCCCTCAGCCAACCACTACCAGCGACCTTTTTCAGGTCATCCATCTAACAAGGGGGCGTCCTACACTACGTTTACAAAGAAGCGGCCGCCATTCGAGAACAACTTTGCTCCAACGTTCGTCGGTTCTGTGACAGACGTGACCAGCCCACTGCCACTTCAGCTTGCAACATCGATAGACAATGTCTACGACTTTCGTTCTCTGCCGGATAATCTCGTTCCGGACTCTGTCCCTTAACGAAATACCCAGCATCGAACGTTCCATTGCTGTATAGTTTCATGCGATCTATAATCCTTTAGACGCTTTATGCAAAATTCGTAAAGGTCTAATCACGTTTGTATTTATTAAAATTTATTTATGTTCTATCTAAAGACTAACACTTACGTAGTTAGTAAGCTCAATTCAATATTTGAAGAAGTAACTAAGGTAGGAACGAATGTAATCTATTGGGCGATGACATAGCAACCGGTCACTGTCACACAATATTAACACGTTAATGTTAGTTTTTTTATGGCCTTGTGTTGTTTTGATTGTGTTTGTTATTCGGAGATGAATGAACTTTTATCGATCACATTGCTATTTGCAAAACATTGTATGTTATTTCTTGTTTTAAGATGATAATCTTCGAAAATCAATAAAATTTTATACACATACTTATACGACATGTCTTTTTGCTCTTTAGATATTGAAACACGATTGTTTTACCTGAATAAAGGTCGTTATATATGTACTTAGGTAAAAACTAGTTTTTTCACCGTTTTCGCTCATAGTTGGAGCATTTCACAGACATATGTAATTGTGAAAATATAATAAGAAAATCATTTCCATTACCTGTGCATAAAACGTTAAATAATATTTTTTTTGTTACCAGTTCTACATATACGTAAAAATTGTTGCTCAATCGGTCAATTTAATTAAGTTTGTGTATGCACCAACCATTTTTTTTATTTAAGTTGGCAACATTTTTTTATACGTTTTCTCGTAACAAGACCAAGGGAAACCCGCAGTTTGGAGCCAATGTGATAGGAGTCGTCAGTGCCTTCACCTCGTTGAGGCTTAACGGTCACGGTCAAGTGTGGTTTCCAACCGAACGCCGTCATCGTGACACGAGCATTTTGTTTAAACGTAGTCGAAATATAAACAAATACATTTTTGAAATAAAAATACAAATGCGTTCACGACCATTAACCCTTGGGGATAGGCAGAGGTTTAGGTGTCCATCTCCGCAATTGCGAAGGTAGTAGTTCTATGGCCACCTCGAACCAACGTGTTGACCAGATAGTCAGTACTCAATGTGACAGGTGGTAAGCCATGTCGCCATTTACATGCACTAATTATTTTTGAAATATTAAACGTTGAATCTACCATATGACATCACAATCCCAATATTCGTGCAAATAAGTAACCAAGGAGATGTTTTGTCGTCAAGGTTCTATCAACCGCGATGTATGTAACTAAGAGTATTTAACAAAGCTATGCATATTTTAAAGCACTTTCCCAGACAAACGGTTTTATGCCACCGATATAATTTGAGCCCTTTGAAAGGGATAATGGTTGTCAAGAGTATGTATGAGTACTTGTAAATACATTAACGTACCAAACTAACACGGATTCGAGGTTTATAATATACACAGCTAGTGTGAGTCTATGCTAACTAGCTGCCTATATTCTCGGCCCTGTTTTAATTGCCATAGTTCAGCGCACTATTACTAAATATTTCATGCTATCACATGTCATCATATCTATGTTTTAGTTTTCTTACTTTGAGGATGATCTAGTAGTCTGAGTATTATGATTAATCATTAAATGATAAATATGATTGGCAAGAGAATATGCTTATGAATTTTATTTTATAAGCTTTTACGTACGGATAACACAAAATAATCTTTCGAATGCTGAAAACTATAACCTCTTAATACATAATGTATGGGAATGTTTATTGTATGTTTTTACTCTATGTATACTGAAATGTTGTAGCGTATTTCACTTCTAAGGTATCATTTTATCGATAGCAATTGAAACAATTTTGATATCTGAAATAATTACGGAATAATTAACTAGTAACATTTAGAATTATTTTTTGATGGCATTGTCAATAATATTAAGGCTAGGTTACTCAAAATTAAACTTGGTTAACTTCTTAATTGACATGTAAATGTTGTGGATAACCATAAAGAATCCTTTTCATCAGCTATTGAATCACACCCACAACATAAAATAATTTCTTAATCTTTCATACCTTTTAGGAAGATGTTTTAAAAATATTTACCCTAACAAATTTTCTATAACTAATTATCTACTACTACTTGGTTAAGACCCTTTAGCTGCGACAAAAGATGCATAAACTATGAGTTTTTCTCTCACTAACAAGTTTTTATTGGGTATGGCTTTGTGTATGTTTTTGTAGCTGTAATTAAATGCTTTTATTAACTACCTCCTATTCGACATTGCCATTTAGATAAAAATTCATGTACGAAATGCATCGAATATTACGTTGAGGGAAAACATCGTGAGGAAACCTACCTGTTGCCCGAACAGGTAATAGTCAGTGCTTGTAAATGGCGATGTGGCTTACCACCTGTCACATTGAGTACTGACTGTGGTCAATACGTGGGTTCGAGATGGCCATAGAATTACTAGCTTCGCAATTGCGGAGAAGGACACCTGAGCCTCTGACTACCTTACAAGGGTTAATAGTCGTGAACGCGTTTGTCTTTTATATAAATATTGAACCTAGAACCTTCAGTAACAGAATCCTTTGAAGCCACACCCGTTAGTACGTTGGCGAAAGGATACTCAGTGTTGCCAACCTCGTGGTCTTGAAAGGAGGTCGCAGGCGAAACACGTTTTGGCCATTCGAAAGGAAAGACCACTACGCACTATCACGGATTTACCACCCGACGGGATAGGCAGAGACTATTGATGGATATATTGAGGCACACTTGGACATTAATGACCAAACTCCATTTTCATCCGTTTATAATTAAAATGAACACTTTCACAACCTTTTAAAACTTGCGTGGTAGTTCGAGCTTCGCCTTCATTTCCACAATTGCGGATTCATCAATCTTTTCATGCTTGCTTTTCTATACTTCAGACTACTTATGTACATACATTACATGTATACCCATACACTATGCTACAACCAAGTAATTGTAATTGATATTAACATCATACTTCTTCAGTATAGCTATGTTAACTAATCAAAAGGTTTCGAAATTAATTTGTCTTTTACTACCGTTATAAAAAGTGTTTTTTTAAGAAAACCAGTATATTGGTTTTACTTGATTAATATTTATAAGTGCAAGTTTAAAGTTGTCAAATAACTAACGCCCCAAAATTTTGTTTATATTTACTTTTTATAATAAATCTTTAAGGTAATGATAAGCATAGAAGCAGGTCTCTTAGTAGGTTATAGAATACACTAATGTTTATCCACTTTAACATCTTAATTCCCAACAAATTACTTTGATCAATAGTTCTTTGGAACCTTTAATACTGCCTTTAATTCTACTGCTAAATGTATTTATGTTCTACGTTTATGTACATTTCCTATATTATTTCTAACACTGAAAAGAGTTATACGTCAAATATTTAATCGAGAGAGTATATAAAGATGCATGGATTTCAATGAATTGAAAGTGGTTTGCTAGGGTTGGGAAAAATGGGGATTCCTGATCTATCTTTACCTCTGTGAAGCAAGTGTATTTTGTAGGTATGTAATGATCTCTATGAGCAAAGGACTAGTAACCCAAGAGGTGTAACTGCGTGCTATTGGTTGTATGTAAATATAATAAAGGAACCGGTTCGGACCATTTGTATTGGAAATAAATATGTGCTGTGTAAACATTAGGTATCAGTGATATGACGTCACAAATCTGATTAGCATTAATTGTTTGTTTGGATCGAATGCTTAATGAGGTGCCTAGATGCTTGTAGAAAATATAGAACGGGTCTCAAGTTATATATAGGTGGATACTGTGAATTTTTCCATTATAAATATTGTTTTCCATTTAGAGATATCTAAAATATACATACAAGCACGTCACGTCAGTGTTCCTACAAAGAAGTCACGGATTCCCATTGTTGGGTGATCCTGGAAGATTTAATTATTTTCCCTGGAAACCTGTATCCTGATACCAACACAGAAAATGGTAGCGCCACGTCTAATTCAATCTTTTCGCCTACTAGTTTAGGGATTAACGTCGTAAATATGAATGACTGATTTAGAAATTACTAAACAAAATCCAAAAAAACGTGTTTTCAAAAACATGACCTGAATTAATTTGCCTAGAAACAATAATTAAGTTTTAAGAACCAGATTTCTTTGAATGAGATATTTCATAAAAAGTTGTTTTACGCATTGACTCAAAATAATAATAAACAACAACGGTTTCCAATGTTGAGGTCATTCACCTCCGTTTTTCTATTCCATATATTTCTCAGAGGTCAGTGATTCATGTTTTGTAAAAAACTGATTTCTCACCTTTGATATTCGTTTCTCGGCTATTGATAGCTTCGATCAAGTGTAACATGCATACTCTTTGACCAATATTACGTTGAATTCACGCCCTTTTTAATAATTTACACTCATTTAAATTGTTTTATTACTATTGTTAAGAAATTAACGTGTTGTACTGAGTAAATAAGAATTATTTTTCTACATGAAGCATTTCTTAAATTATTTAAGCCGTATAGTTATAATCTTATTACAATATCTTAGAATGACAAGAAAAACAATCATTATTCGGTAATTATTTTAAGAATTTTTTTTGATTAAATAATTTAGGTAGATATGTAAGTACAACTTTGTATCGATTTTTCCCAAGATTGAAATTTCTGCGAGATAACTGACGCTTGCAGAATAGAAGTTCAATAGAAGACCAATCTCTCTTATTGTTCTGGAAACTGCAGCATTGCCGACTTTATTATCAAGTCAAACTAGTTCCTTTAAACAAAACCGGCATTGTACACCATTTTAGCAACAAACTTTTCCATGTGGCAGTTAAATTGACGTCACAGAAAAGGTTATAGAAACGCACACAAGATTTATTGACCTTTTCAAGTCTCATTGCAGTAACATAGGACTGTTTTTTATTCCTACTCTTAACTTAGAGCATGGGGGAGTTTTTTATTAGTTATATTTGAATATGCATGTTCTTTAAAAGAAGAAACTTACATAGGTGCATAGCGAACATAAAGGTTATTTAAAGATGTAGGGGAGACAAAAGTTGTTTTCCAGGATCACGCAAAATGGAGATCTGTATACTTTTTTCCTTAGCAACATGCCAGGGTGTGAGCGAGATTTGTCAGGATTGTTTCCGGTGGCAATCATAGTCTGGCTATCCTCTTGGGATCGCGGAGATGATCGAAGATACACATATGTATCTTTCTGTATATTTATATACACCATGTGAGCATGACAGTTGACATTGTATTACTCTATTATAACATGTCATTTATTTCGTGGAACGACAATTAAACATTAAATTTGTACAGTATATCAAACTTCACATAACTAATGAAGTTGTCTGTAAATTATTACGATAAGTAAAATTAAAATTCACAATAAAAGCAAAGCAAATAATAAAATACAGTAGGCACATTAACATATTCAAAACACATGTAATTATTCTATTATCCTCGTGCATCATAAGTACATTGGCTTTCGTTTTTATAAATATGCTGCATCTAATTAGATATTTATTCACCTTTCAATGAAGTAGGTATGTGCTTGAATCTTTGATTTGTCGTTGTGATTCATTGTTTGTGAACTTTACGATTTCTGGTCAGACAATCTATTTTTATTGCAACTGGTGGCTGTCTATGGTAGTTCTTGTCCCGGAATAAAAAAACTGAAGGATACTTACTTATATACTAGTGTAGCGAGTGGCTGATGGATGACTTACTAATAAAAGAATATTAAATCATATACTTGGTATGTCGAAACATAATATAAATTTGTCATTCAATCAATCATTTCACTTAACCAACCAACTATAGACAGACAACATATTATCGCTCCCTTAAATTTTGCAGAGTCTATTTCTATGATTCTTAGAAAAAAAAATGTATCGTTACACTCAAAATCATCGACAAGCGTCAAAATTTATAGCCCACCTTTACGTTTGGTAATTTTCAAAATATGTTGGCCAATATTAGCGTAGGTATGACCGTGCTTCTTTAAACAATTGCATGCCACGTTAGAGATTGTAAGGTCACGATGTTGTATTATTCATCGTGTGTACCAAAAACTGTAGGCATTTTGTTCAATTTTTAAACTCAATTGATTTTACCCAATGTAATGTTATAAAATGTTGTAAAAGGTTACTGAGATATATGAAGATGTTATTAATTTCAAAAGCTGATGCAAACCTATCAAAAATTTCTTCAATTATTAACCCTTTCTCAAAATTTTAGACTAAAGTGACTGAAGGAAATATACGTCCTTATTGTTTTCCACCCTTTCACGAAATATTAAAGTACTGGGGATGTATCGTTATACATACATAGTATGACGATATCCAGGTCACAATAAATTGTTAATGTCTAATATGCAAAAAATGAATCCTATCAATGATAAGTGAATGTAGTGAATGTATGTATTATGCACTAAAAAGGCTTTTCTCTTTTGATTCCAGGATGCGTGGCGGCGATGTGTGTGTTCGTGCTCTACACCAAGCATCTAATCATCGTCTATTTATACCTCATGTCTGTGGGAGTAGTGTTCGTCTCCTACTGGACCAACGTCTCGGTCATCAAGGAGTTGCAAACGCTAGCTTTAAGCAGTGCCTCGCACAACAGTATTTTCAAAGATGTCATCACCCTCAACACAGAAAGTTTGCTAAACATAGACGGGCCTACCGTTTTGGTGATACAAAATTTCGCCGTGCAATTTGTGTTAGCTGTTTTCTTTAGAAATATACACTTAGGGCCCAGAGACTCGTCTTTTCAGAAGTATTTGATGTTGAGTTTCCTGGCGCCGTCGATTCTAGCGCTGATGCCATTGCCTCAGCACGTGTTGGAACATGTCCCGGCCATATGCGCTCTGCTGCCGCTGATTCTCGTCAAATATGTCCTCTGGACGTCCACGTACAACATCATCAGCGTCATATACTCGGGATATCACCACGGGAGGGTGTTTGTGAGCAACTACGGCCTGTCCGCCCTAGTTGAGACTGAATGGATGAGGCTAAACGTTCCCTGCGTGCTGCGGGTGTTCTGGGTGATGAGGGTCGCAGAACATGCCATTTTGCTGCTCATGGACAGCTACGACGAAGAATCGGACGAAGGGGTCAAGGTGCCCACTCTCTTAGCCATGCAGTCGTTGGCGTCCATGGGCAAATCCCTCCTCATAACAGGCTCCGAGACGATAACCGCAGTCCTGGGAATGACGTCAGTGATCTCCTTCTTCTGTCGGTACATTGGAAACTTCTTCCAATGGATCTTACTCTCCGATGAGGAAGAGGATAAAAGCATAGGCACGATCTCAGCGATACTTTTCTACATATTGGCCTTGCAGACAGGGTTGACGTCATTGAACCCGGAGAAAAGGTTCATTCGCTTATGCAGAAACTTTTGTTTGCTTTTCACGGCATTACTTCATTTTCTACATAATGTCGTCAATCCGATGCTGATGTCTCTGAGCGCGTCGCACAATCCAAGCACGCACAGGCATTTACGTGCGCTGGGCGTTTGTGCCTTTCTTATCATTTTCCCCATCACACTTCTCGTGTACCTGTGGTCCCAGCACAACATTTCTACGTGGCTGTTGGCCGTCAGCGCTTTTAGCATAGAGGTGGTCGTCAAAGTGGTCGTCAGTCTGATGATCTACTCCCTATTCCTGATAGACGCATACAGGAGCACTTTTTGGGAGCAGCTAGACGACTATGTGTACTATATCCGCGCATTTGGCAACACCATCGAGTTCTGCTTCGGGATATTCCTGTTCTTCAACGGGACGTGGATTCTGTTCTTCGAGTCCGGCGGCGCCATCAGAGCCGTCATGATGTGCATACACGCGTACTTCAACATTTGGTGCGAGGCTAGGACCGGCTGGTCCGTTTTCATGAAGCGGCGGACCGCGGTCAACAAGATCAACTCCCTGCGGGAGGCGTCGGTGGAGCAGCTGAGCTCGTTGGACGACGTGTGCGCGATATGCTACCAAGAGATGCACTCGGCGAAGATAACGCGGTGCAACCACTTCTTCCACGGCGTGTGCCTGCGGAAGTGGCTGTACGTGCAGGACCGGTGCCCGCTGTGCCACGACATCCTGTACAAGATAGACAGCGAGCAGAGCAAGGAGAGCTCGGAGGCGGGCGCCGAGGAGAACAGCAACAACCAGAACCTGGTGATCGAGGAGGAGGCGGACCTGCTGCTGGGCGAGGGCGTGAGGTGACTGCGGCGGCCCGCGCACCCCCGCTTGGACTGAGCCCGGCGCCCCACTGGTACCCTCGACACTGTGCAGTTAATTAAGCGTTGTCTCTAAAAACGTAAAAACAATTTGGACCTGTGATTTTTGGTGGGTGGTTTGTTTTCCATCTTATAGTCTTTTTGAGAAATATGTCTATAGTGTTATTATAGTTTTACTACTAATATTGTGGAAGATTTTTTTCTCAACAAAGCTTGTGATGTCATTAGTTCTTAAGTGATGTTTGTCCGTTTAATTTCGTATGGTTATATTACTATTTATATTGCTGCAACGTAGGCGCTTTTATTTCTCAAGTGTTTAGACGTCGTTCACCGAATAACTAAATTATGTGTTGGTTCAACGTTTTGGTGTCCTTTGAGGATGTTAGCGGATTAGGAATAGCGCTTTTGGCAGGAACGAGACAAGTTGTACCCTGATGAAACGAAAAGAAAAATGTCCCTCAAAATCTGTAAATAAATTATGATATTTTAGCAGTAAAATATTCGCTTTATTTTTAACATTTATGAACAAACATAACACTTAGGACACCTTAATACATAGTTATTCAAATAAGAAATAATCTTCGACAAGATCAAAAATTTAGATTATATTATAACAATGTAACAACGCCAATAAATTACACAATTTATTCTTTTCTCCAAAAATAATTCAGCAGTTAACAATAACAATTGGTGGACGTTTCAAATAAAATAAGTATTCTTTATACACAATTTTAAGGCAATTTAAAACTTTTTCCAATCAATTAAGGGTATTGTTCGCGGAAATGAGCGAAACGAGTGTTTTCATTTTTCAGTTTAAACCTATTTAGAACTTACTGACACCTATCATACTTTCAAGGTAGCATAATGAAAGACTGAAATTGATGACTGAAGTAGTTTCAAGAGTTAAATATCAATAATTACGTAAATATAAACGCATAAAGTTGATAAAAAATCAGAAAAATGGCGCAAACAGGGTTTTGTATTTTTTCGTTTATTTCGTCACGAAGTAAGATCTGAAATCAAAATATACAATAATGGGTTCTCTAAATACTAAATAATTTGACTAAAAACATATTAGGTCCTGTTTTATTCATAATACTGCAGTTTTCGTAAGTATAAAACGCCCAATTTTGGGCCGCCATCTGTTTCATACATTTTTATATGGACAGCTAACGCGTCCGCCGCGAGTCGCTAGTTTCAATAGATCGCGTTCAGAATTTGGCGAATGCCAGCGTGGGGAGCACGTCCATTTTGTTGGCGATCACAGCTAAACCGCTAGATAATCACACGAGATCAGTTATTTATTAGTTCAATAAGTGAAATTTGGAAAACAATGTGTAATCACTTTGATGTTTGAGGTTATTGCTTATTATATTACAAGCGATTTTTTTCTTTCGAAGGGAACTGCTAAAGTTGATTTATTCTACATGTATATTTTAAGAAGTATTTTACTTGATGCGACGCCATATTTGATATAAATTTATTCTTGCGTCATTTATGCCTATGACAGGTATGTCAGACATGATATGAAAAAATCATGATAATTAATGTACATAATTTTGATTTACCGCTTGATGTTTCGGATATTATGATAAGAAGTTCAGAATATACATACATGATACCTACTGACATCACTTCAGCTTTCTTCCCAGTAGGTAGGCAACAATTAGTGAACCCCAGGATAGGTTGTTTATGGTGTATATATATATGTATGTATGTATACACACACATATACATAATTATATATTATGCATAATGACCGTGACCGAATTAAGGGTAGTCAGAGTTTGAGTATGCATTTGTGATGCTCGAAATCATAAATATACATTTGGGATACTCTTTGGCATCTTGAATTTGAGTTTTTAGCGTACTGCAGAATAGGTTATACCGGTACCGGACAGATATACGGAAAGAACGACAGTTGATTAGATTTTGATTTTTTACGACTCAGACTCATCTCTCTCAAGAAGGGTAGACCGCGGAGCAATTTTGTAGAGAAAAATTGCTATCGAAATCCGAATTCGGTCACTAGGCTCTCATAGCGGTATTGGAGGTCGCACCAAAAAAAATGTATAATTATTATACATATCCTGCTGCTCAAAATTTTGCTCAGTAGTCTGTAGGTATTGTTTGCCTCGGCAAACTTTACGCATAAATCGAATATTTGAAGTTCTTTTTCAGCTCAAAACCATACGAAAATACAAGCGCATTACTAGGCTCACAGACTTCTACAGGAGGTCGGGTTAGGGTACTCACTCAAGTACGTTCCAAAACACTATTTCTTATTGTTTCTATAAAATTACAATTATTTACCACAAGTGATTTATTATTTAAATATTGATTACTTTTATATATTTATGACTACAATGTTTTTAATATATATTAATAAATAATAAGTTGTTGAATAATCTGATTATAATTTATTAGTGTTTGTTTCGTTTACAACTCAATTGATACATGGAACGTGCATCCGCCATGACAATAAAGTTTGTTATGATTTTGTTATATCAAGTTTGATGTGATTTATTTCAGTGTTTTTGAAACTATCGTAGTGTGGAACCTGTTTATATCGCAAACATAAATAACATTACATAAAATATCCCCTATTATCCCGCCGCATTGCTTTGTGAATCGATATTTATAGAAAAATGCTTCATGCATAAGAATTTACAAATGAAATAACAACAATTTATCTGCAAGAAATCTAATTCATCATACTGATTTGATATTGACTTATATTAACTTATTTTAGATATAAAAACATTCTTGGCCACTACTAAAACAGAAAGGTAACCTCAAAAGTATTTATCCCAGAGATAAACAAGGGGCTGCAATTGTTTTACACGGACTTGTTTCTATAACAAAACATCGACTTTGTTTTGGAATAAGGTGGTAGGTATCTGTAAGAACATACACACATCAACATGGTCTAGGGATATTTAACTCAAACCTAAATAACTAAAATTATACTACCTTTTAGTTAAGACACCTGTATCTGTAGTATTATATCATCTGTGCCTGTATATTAAATTAAACCTTGATTATTAGCCTATCTGATTAAATGAAAATATTTTAGTGAAAGTTGTAATTTAAAAAAATCTAGAACAAGAGAAAAACCTCTGATAAAACTTCAAACTAAACTTTATTTTTAAAACATTAAAACTTCAACATAACATTTACTATTTTTTACTAAAATAGTGTTCCACTGAAAATCAATAATGTGTAGATCTTCCTAAGACATTCCTGACACACCTGCAGGGGTTCGGCATGCTTAAAACAAGGGTGTCAATATCCCGTTGTGGAATATTGTCCCAAGTCCTGCTAAGATGCAAGAAAAGATGGTTTTCACTGACAATATCTTCTGGGAAATTTCTTAGAGCTCTTCTCTGAAGCATATCCCAGGCATGCTCAATAGGATTTAAGTCTGGAGATTGCGCAGGCCAGTCTAAAGCCTGGACATTGTGCTGTTGTAACCAAGTTGTAACGATACGCGCAGATAATTTGTCATCTTATTTTTTTCTGTAAGGCCAGTATTAAATCTAAAGTATTATTAATTAAATTTAAATCTAATTCATGATACTGATTTGATATTGACTTCTTATATTAGCGTTGATTTTAACTTATTTTAGATGAGTGAGGGGGCAGTGACGGAACGCTGGACAAGGTTACTCGCTAAAAATAGAACTCATTTCCATACACAGGAAATAACTTACACTAATCAGTAGATGTCCATACCTAGTCACTAATCAAAGTGTAATGTAACCTTAATATGAGCATTTATAAAATTAAATAATAGGTTCCTATTATTACAAACAATATTTTAGTGCAGTAACCATTACTTACATACATTATAGACTATAACTAAATTTATAGTATACTTATTTCAGGAGCTTATGTAAGTAGTAAATTGTATATCAATACATGATGTGTGTTTGCAAATTTTAACACCTACAGAGAAAAAAAGAAAGAAACTTTATTCACTACATTAACAAAACACAAACATGGAAAAAATATAGGTATGTAAAAAACCATTGATGCAGTGAAAAGGTGCTGCCTCAGTATACGATGCAGCTAGGCTGCATACACATACAAATTTATTCAAACTCATATATAGAAAGAAAAATATATAACTATGGTATTTGCACTGACAAGGTGAGACATTGATAGGAGTTAGGGTAAGGATTTTTGTTGTTCGAGAAGACAAGCCTTATACCTAAGGTAGAAAGCTCCCCTAGAAGCAACGTCGCGAATAGGTGGAGGTATTTCATTCCAGCATTTGGACGCAGAGGTACTTACATCTGGTGCTAGTTTCTATACCAAAGAGCAATTACAAAGGTTCGTGGTCTAAACCATATTTAAACGTAAAAGAATAGCTGACAGTTACAGATTCCGAGAGCTAATAATCATCTTACTACTTTCATTTTAAATACGCCAGACTGTTACTATATCAAATTGACAAATAATAAAATAGGTAGGTACGCTTTGTGAGGTCAGGTGTATGTGTTTTGAGTATGCCGAGAAAACACATCATCGTGACAAAACAACAAGCAACAAGACAATTTCAATGCATATAATTAAATCGTAGTTACTAAAGTATCTGAAAACTATCTACGAGTGCGCAGTGTTTATAGTTTTATAATCCTGAATAGGTACAAAATACTGTGCTCACATTACGTCGCTGCCGCCGACCCCGATTGATATGGCTACGTCACATCCCACATCCCTTTCGGGGTAGTCAGATGTTGAGTGGCAACTAAGTTTTTTTGCATTTTTTTGTCAATCGAAACCCAATCGTTACCTGATTATCAATAGCCAATGTAATAGGTGATTAACTAAGTCCTTACATAACCAAACCAGGTTCTCTCACTAAAACAACAGCACGTGAACAATTTAAATGGTCACCCATCCAATTACTTTCCACGCCTGCGTTGCTTAACTTCGGTGATAGAACGAGAACCGGTGTATAAATCACAACCGTAAAATCCTATTTTACGATCACAACATAAAATATTTCAGCAAAAACATTATTGACATTACATAACACAAAAACAAATAATTGACAGTATAATAGTAGTTTATCAGGATCAAAAGATATCTGTATGAAAATCGAGACATTTACATTTTTCGTACGACTGCCCGCCTATAAAAGTCTGTGATCCTAGTACATATTCCGTTTGTAAATTTAGTCGCAAAATCAAGCAGTGTTAGGGCAAAATAAAATTAGGTTTTATGCATTGTAACGAGTTTACACTTAAATTCTCATGAGCTCAATTTTATTTCAATATGTGTAGTGTGGGTAAATGTAACTAATAAATTGTATGACTACTATATCTACAATATGGTAAAAAGTATTGTAGAATAGGTACTTATATAATTTTACCGTGAATGAACTGAATTAATCTAGGTAATCATAATACTTACGCATATGAAAAATGACTACAGCCGATCTTTCGTTGAAGAACATATTTTATTTCAAAAGCATTATAATCTAAAAACATAGTTTTACAAATTCGTTAACCTTTCGGAGTCAGTAAATAATTCGTTCGGTAGTTGCATACCTACATACATACATAATGTAATCTGTACTAGCATCCTTACAAACACTGGAAAACTTGAATTTATTTCGTGTTGGATTGATTACCATCTGGATTTGGGTGAGAATATCAGTTTATACGTTACATCATATGGAAACGATACGTATTTATTGATATAACTATCTGCAATTTACACTCCGCGGCGGCGCGTCGTCATGATCAAAACTATCTGTCACGTTCGACAGAGAATATCTGCTAAGAAGTCGGTCTGGATTGTCGAAAAATCATCACAATGTTTATTTTATGTTAGATAGATAGATAATGTACGTTTTATTTAGCAATTAAAAAATTGTCTTGCAATCGGCACACTATTGAGTTTAAAAATCAATTATATTATTAATATAAAACTCCCATAAACGTTTCATCGTTTCGCGATGTTTTGAAATTCGCGCCTTTTTATATTTTATATTCTGTCCAACCGCTAAAAACAGCACTAACGCACAATGTAGTCAGCGCTGCTGCGCTAGAAATGTCGGATTTTTGACAGTTCGTGAATTTATTTTTGGAATACAATACCCTTAATTAAATATTAAATCCTTGTAATTGGACAAAAGGTAATAGTTTGACACTCTGCAGTTGGTAGAAGTCCTTACCACGGTTGTTCGATCGGCTCTCTCGAAGTTTGCCTTCACTATTTCGTAGTAGCGCCCGTCACTGAAATAGTAAAATAGTTTTGGACTTAATTTATACTACATTTTTAAAACTAATGAATAGCGAAATGGTTACAAAATGTCAGAAAGGTGACTGAAGACTTAGGTTTAAATTAAAGTATTTTAAAACATTTATATACATACAGGTCTCGAGCCATGAGATATATATAAAATATTTCTAATTAACCACTCTAGCAGGCATGTCATAGGGCTTAGCCCTATGTTTAAGATGAAAAAAGAAAAGTTGTCTTCAACGTTTTGTCACCTCTAATAGAAGGACTATTAGTTGTATTATACTAACAAAACAGCAGAAAAAAGCCATACATATACACTGTTTGACAGAAAAATACAGAAACAATGTTATCATCACCTAGGTCAATTTTAGCAAGAATATTAGGGTTGTGATTTTATATGGAATATTGGTGATAGGTTGCTAGCCCATCGCTTAATAGATTCCAAAGACCCCTAGTCCCATCTTGTGACTAGATGAGATAAAAGGCAGCTAGTCAACATTCTTTTAACGTCTCAGACTATGATGAGACGAAAAGTTGTAATGCGTCGTTAAGTTGAATGAAAATAGCCATTTTCTTTCGTAGGTATTGGTTTACAATGTCGGGCACTGAGTGCACGGCCACTGATGAATATTCAGGCGGTTAATAGGTTAATCGCTACGTTAGGCATCCTACGTTTCCTGGATATGGAGTAATTAATGCAAAGACCTCAGGAATACGAAGGTCGCTGCGAAAACAAGATATATGAATCAAGTTTGCTTTATTTGTAAGAGAATATTCTAATTAGTATTATAGATAAAATGCTGTCATAATCTCTAATAGAAATAATTTCCGGAGCATGATGTTATATACCTTACGTATATAATGGTATCGACTCTCTTTATCATAAAGTCAGCACACATCGTGACAGGTTGTACATCATGACGCCATGTACAAAGATATATTCACGCCTCTATTGCGCTAAGGGACAGGCAGAGACCATTGAACGCCAGCTTGAACGATCCTGATATATTTCTCTTGTTTCATTCACACTTATAGAAATCCTTACGTTTTTTTCTCCCATCGCAAATTACTGTAAGTACATCTTTTTTATTATCTGTACCATTTAGCTTAACTTCAGTCCTTAGCTGACCCAAGAACCTTCGTAATCTTAATCAACGAATATACATATAAGTTATGTAAGTTTATGATTATTGTCTTACCTTAGAACCAGGCACTTTAGCTTCAAGCACTTGACTCGGAGTATGTCGATGGCTTTTTGGCTCTTGTCACTGAAGCGCAGGTTCTCAGGGTCCCAGCGTAGCTCCAAACGTTCCAAGTTGGGGCAGTAGTTCGCTATTCCGTCCATCAACTGTAGGATTAAGAAATTGTGTAGATATGTAAGAGGTGGAATGGTAGGTTACAAAGGATCTTTTGCTATTATGTGAGTATAAAGTTGAAACGATTTAGAAATAAATATCTATTATTCGATATAAGGATCATAAAACATTTAAATATATTGGTTTGAATTTAGTACAAACGCAAAAATGACGAAATAAATCATAGTCTCTCTGCCTACTTGCTTAAAATATGCTAGGATGAAGACAGCTGATTACATTTCACGTTCAATGAAATATATTTTACTTAATTAAATTACCTGATCGACGTGTATGTTAACGCCAAGTCTTTCTTGAGTTCCCATTATGAGTATTCTGGAATTATAAATTATAAGCATAAATATTGTAATCATACACAGAGTGCTATCGATCACCAGTTTGAACAATCTTGGCTAATCTCTACAACCTCACTTTTCCTTTCACGCACGTATTTCTGCTTACTCTTCTTTTCACCCTATGTAAACAGATTAAATAACCCTGGTATTATTTTATATACATACATACACATCACGCCTGATTCTTAGTTGTTGTTGTTGTTGTGTTAGACCACTTTCGCTTTATTGACACTTATACACTTGATATTATTTTAATTAATGTTTTTTGATAGCATTCCTGTTCCTCTAAATAGTAACCTAACTTCTGCTTACTGAATTCCTTTCCTTAGCACCCATCCAAGGCACATGTCTAAACCACAATTCTTAACTAGGTACCTTAAATTAACACCATTCCTATACTTTTGACACATTTTTTTCGTCTACCTTTGACAAGCTAGGAAGAAACTCAACCATTCAACCATCACTACTCCCTCTATTATAACTTAACCCCTACTGAAATACTCACTTAGCATTGTTCAACACCTGCAAGACACTTTGCCACAGCTGGTCAGTGATGTGGGGCATTCCACTCAACACCAGTCCCCACAATTGGCAGCCGTGACGAGATAAGAAGCGGTGTAAGGCTTCGTCTGTTATATTGTCTGAGGAATCCACGTCTAGAGCTACTAGGTTCCTAAAATATATAATACAATAATATTGTAGGACATTATTACACCTATTGAACTAGGCCCTTGCTAAGTACATTTAAGACTTGTGTTAAGGGTACTAGGTAACATATATTTGCGAAATATATACTTAAATACATATATAGCAAATATAATCAACGACCAGACTGGAAAGCAGAAGAAAAGCGTAGTTCTTTACTCTGCCTTCACCATGAATCGAACCCGGGACCTAACGATTAGCGTTCCGGCGGCGAACCGATCGCGCCACGGAGGTCGTCAAATGGAAAAAATAATGGGAGAGTGCTGAGTAAAATGTCAGCTTAGATCATAGTAGTGACGATAATTATGGTTGCGAAGCCTCTAGTGTATGTTACAGTTGACAATCTTGGACTTTATATAATCATGTAGGTATATTTTTTATCCTAAATATTGGGAGTTAAATGTTGCTTTCACGTTTTGGGGATTACGAGAATTGGTATTTGATATTGGAATCTAAAAGTTAAATTTTTTATTAATAACTAACGGGAGGATTCATATTTCTTCGTCTCCACCGCAGCGCCCTGTCAGATTCTTCTCCGACTACCCTCACTACTACGTTTTTATCAATAACCCGCGGCCTACACATGGCAGTGGAGACGAAGAAATATGAATCGTCAGTCTGCTCGTGACCATGGCTGCTGCAACGTAGCCGAAACGTCGGGTTAATAAAGGTAACTTAATTATATAAAAACTTACGCGATAAGTCCCGTTAGTTATTAATTATGAGTATAAATCGCGAATCTCTTAAAACTATAATATAGTAAATTTTTCTCTAATACTTACTTTCCCACCTCATAAAAAACTAAGATAAATTAACTACCCAAAACCAACTACGCACTCTAACTACCTACCTGGCAGTCCCAGCTTCAGTCCACGCCTTGAGCACAGAGTCATTGAACCCATTGATCTGCCCAGCACTGAGGAAGCGAAGGTTGGGCACCCTCGTCAGCATGTCTATCAGGCACTCAGTCGACAGCTCAGTGGCAGTCACGTCCAGTTCCTGAATGGAAGACTTCTCCCATTCCACTTGCATTACGTGCTCGGATTGGAGACCTGGGTAAATGGATATGATGACATAGAATATGTGTTTATAAAAGAAAGTATTAATGAACAATAATAATAATATTTGGGACATTATTACACCAATTGAACTAGCCCCTTGGTAAGTTCATTTAAGACTTGTGTTAAGGGTACTAGTCAACGTATATTTAAGAAATATATACTTATAGATAAATACATATATAGCATATGTAATCAACGACCAGACTGGAAAGCAGAAGAAAAGCGTAGTTCTTAACTCTGCCTCCACCGGGAATCGAACCCGGGACTAACCGATCGCACCACGGAGGTCGTCAAAAATAATCAACATACACTGACATTAATCCTTACAAGATTCTGGTAACAATTCTGGAGTTGATTGTATGGCTACATTAGTTGACCCTTTCGTAACCGCTAAACGTTTAATCGAATTACCGTACAAACGTTTCCTTATAAAGAGACGAAATTTAATTCCAAATACAATATTTTTACGATAACATCGTTAGTTAACCTTCTAGATACCTAACAGTTTTAACTGAATTATAAACAGTGATGAACTGAGCGCCACTTTGAATACGGTTTAGTACTTGCCAAAGATCTTAATAACGACAATCTTTGTCAATGGTTACTCAAGGGTTCTGACGTGACCGTCATAATGCGTTTAAGTCCTAACAACCCTTAGGGATTGAAACATGATACGTGTGTATGATAATGTGATAATGTACTAGTTATATCTTATTTGTGGTGAATATACAAATATACGTTTTAAAGATTCAAACCTAGATATTATGAAGTATGAAACTTACTGCATCCGTTCATAAGCAGGCAGGTGAGTCTTCTGGACCTTTGGAAGAGCGTCTTCATGGTGGACCCCGTCACTTTGCTGCAGTAGTTCACTGCGAGGCACTCCAACTGAGGGTAGACGAAAGTTTATTTCGTTACATGATCGTGTAGCTATACATGAACTACTTAACTTAACATTTATTATTTATTTTATCCAAATAAGTACGAGTATCCTATCATTACATCTAATAACCTAATGCGATAGGAACTAAACATATTTATAATTTTCAGTAAACAATTTAACATTTACATTAATATATACAACATAAAGACATAATACATATAACAACAGTTGCATTAGTAGAATACAAAAAAATACTTTTTAAGACAAAAACCAAAGATAATATTAATAATAACTTACATTACAAATAACAGATAACAAAAAGTGCAACCTTTATGAGCTCACATGGAGTAACAACAAATACATCGACCCTGTTTTTATTATATTATAGCAGACATCGACACGCAAAACTCAAACTACACCGTAAGAGATAATGGCCTTAAAGTGCGACTTGAAAATCAGTTTATTCATCATCGGCCTATTTTAATCCACTATCAGCAGTCATCAACATTCATTGGTTACGTTATAAGTCATCTTTCTCACACTACTAGTCTCCTAGTAGCTTCTTAATATAAATGCATCCGAAAGAAATCAGCTGGTTACATTCTATTCTAGCCCCACACTACTTTCATTTCTTCTTACCTGAATACAGTTAGAACTGAAGGCATCAATGTGCGAGTCGTCTACAAAGTTGATCCCGTACAAGTTGATCACCCGGAGGTTGGGAGTGGCCGACTTCAGTTTGTGCACGTTGATCACCTCGTAGATTTCCTCTTCTTCTTCCTCGACTTTTTCGTAGGTGCCTTTGGAAGGATAAAGTGGGGAATTGTTTGAATAGGTATTGAGAATTATTTAAGTGTTTAGCAAGTGAAGTTATGTAGATCTATATACCTTTTTTGTTAAGATAAATAAATAATTAAGTAAATAAATTGAATAAATAATTAATAAAAAGTATTTTCTAATTCAAATAATCTATTGGGTAATCGTCTAAAACCTGTGATCTGTATTAAAGCCGTCACGATTTCGATACTGCCACTAAAATTGATTAAGGACGAGGAGTAGGAGAAATTTATGCTAATCGAAGAATGGCTTGAATTATCTGTAAGAATAGCTGGTATTTTTTATAACATCATATTACTGACTAGAAAATCACACAAAGCTTAGGTGTTAAGAATTCATATTCACGGTTTACTACTTAGGGTAAGCTATGCCACATATTATTAAAAGAGAGACACGTTTCAAACAGTATAATAGATAACATAAAATACACTGTGCAATAACCATACGATATTAAAAGTCCTGAAACTTACCTATAAGATGCAGTATCTCCAATCCGTTAATGAAGTTGTAGATCTTCCTCATGAATCCTTCCATAAAGATGACTTCGGATAAGCATATGCACAGGTATTTCAGTTTAGTTGGGAACGCCTGCATTTCGGAGAAATCGTGCAGTTGCATAGCTGAAAGAGACGTGTTTTTAGATTTCACTTGCGCGTTTGATATTGTTCATGATGCGTTACTCTATACTGTTGCAATCCATTAGTTATACGTCGAGTTATTATAATTGAGTTATTATAATGTTAATAATTGTTTTGTTACTATGTTTGTCTTATTACAATGATAATATATAAAGGAATATGTTTGAATGGAATGAATGCGAATCTAGCCAATTTCGTTCATTACAGGAACTGTTACAATGTACGAAAGAATTACCCTTACGACATTCCAAGCTATATTTTAGTTACTTATGCTTTATTTTCTTTAAAATGATATTCACACATTTATACCTCACCTGTACTGAAGTCCAGCAACATATGAGTGAGATTGGGACATTTGGCAGCCAGTTCGTGTAAAACCGTATGCGTGATAAGTTCTATGGGCAGCTCGATGTAACGAAGAGATGGTCCGAATCTTATAGAGATCAGAGCTAGTAGTGACTCCAGGGAACCTGTAAAAATTAAACAATATTTGTATATCAAATGTAC
Organism: Leucoptera coffeella; assembly: GCA_030578115.1. Lineage (NCBI taxonomy): Eukaryota > Metazoa > Arthropoda > Insecta > Lepidoptera > Lyonetiidae > Leucoptera > Leucoptera coffeella. The sequence goes on from JAMBLF010000751.1 coordinate 22,557, forward strand.
GTAGTTAACGAAACATCAATCTTTTAATTTACATTGCAACGTCTTCTTCGCATACTCTCTCGCTAGCTCAGCTACTTATTGTAGATTAAATAGAATTGGTAAAACTTCTCAGTCAATTAATAGTTCATGTGATTCAAGACTCTGAGTTTCTATAGAAAAGATTTAATGAATGGTATCAAATTTCTATTCACTAAAGCACAAAGATATTGTATTGTAAATGTTTTGCTTCTTCTCAATATTACTCCTGGCTAGTTGGCTCTATCAAGCCAACAAAAATGGCGTTTACATTAAGAATTTCTTATGACAAACCACATACAACTTACAATTATTTTTTTAGACTATCCCTGTGCTATCATAGTTTAAATTTCCGTCTCCACAATTCTTCCTTGATTCAAATTCCTACTTACCAACATGCAGTCCAGATATCTCGGGCCTCAAGCTCACGTGGGTCCACAGTCTAGTATCGTAAGCAATCATTCTCCATCGTTTGCACACGGTAGCCATGCGGCATATTTCTCGATGGGACAGGTAGGAGAATATATTGAGAAGCACCTTATCTGGTAACTTTTCTATTGTCTGTAAAAGTAGAATAGAAGAGCAGGTTTGAGAGGGTTAATAAGTGTGAATGAAGAAAGATTTTTCAAAAGCTTTCAACATGTTGATCAGGATGAAGACGTGTGAATATATGTTACCAAAGATGGTTGGTTTGATTAGTACGAGATTGTGTGTGAAAAATGTGTAGTGTTAAATATAGATATTATAAACGTTTTACAACCGATGCAAAATTGTTGTTATAAATCCGTGTATATATGTACATACGTACATTTCATGACTGTTAACCATTTCGAGGTTGACAAAAACTTGAGTGAACACTGCCGCGTTACTATCATAGTCTTTAGGACGCTGTGAAACCTATATAAACGTACTGAGACTAAGTTATACTTATTTTAGTTTGACTGTTTATTATGCATTAAAATAATTATATTATTATTAATCATTTGACGACCTCCGTGGCGCGATCGGTTAGACGCCTGAATGCTAATCGTGAGGTCCCGGGTTCGATTCCCGGTGGAGGCAGAGTTAAGAACTACGCTTTTCTTCTGCTTTCCAGTCTGGTTGTTGATTATATATGCTATATATGTATTTATCTATATATAATAAGTATATATTTCTTAAATATACGTTGACTAGTTCCCTTAACACAAGTCTTAAATGTACTTACCAAGGGGCTAGTTCAATTGGTGTAATAACGTCCTACAATATTATTTATTTATTTATATATTTATAGTATTTACCAGGTAAAATATATAAAAAAATATTTTTAGCTCCTGAATTGACGATAGTAGCAATACATTGATTGAAGTGCTATACTACGATAGTTGCTATATTTATGATGAAGGTAACATAATAATGAATCCATAAACTATTACGACAAGTTACGACTGAGGTTGTTTGAGGTTTCACTATCAAGCCTATCCAGAGGACTAGTAAAATAAAGTAAATAGCTACCGTATTAGAAAAGGGGCTTCGAACTTGACCCCCTTCAGTTAAATACACCTGGCTAGCCTCCAGAGCCAACTGGCCCCATACATCCGTTGGAATATCCATATTATACACTATTTCTTGTAAAAATTACACTCAAAACATCACTTTCTTACAAAAATAAAATGAAAAATTAACAAAAACACAGAAATCTAATCTACAGTATGAACGCGGACTGGAGTGTGGGTAAATGCTATTTTTATCCCGTCTAAAACTGAGTTTTGCTCAAGATTTGGGTTCCAGTGTATTTTGGCTAGCGGATGCGTTCCGAAACTTGATTTTCATTGTTTGAATATCGTATGTATTTAATTATTAAAAGAATTTGCGAAAATGTTGCAAAAAATTCAGTAACAGTTTTAGAATACAAAATTCGAATCTTATTGTAAGTTTGATTATATTATTTTACAAACAGACAAAAAGAGACAGAGAGATTATACTCGTATTCAATTATAAGTGTCATATTTTGCAAAATCGGTGTAGCCCAATCGCTGGATTAGTGGGTTAAGGGTTCAAATCCTATCTGAGCATGTACCCATAGAATTGAATTTTATGATTTTGTGATTATGTTGTTTTTGCTATAATATTATATTGTGAAGAAAAACATCGTGAGGAAATCTACCTATTCCTTAAACCAGTAATAGACAGCGATATTGAAAATTGCAATTTACCATCTGTCTCATCTAGCACCTACTGACTATATGGTCATCACGCGGGTTCGAGGGTTAGAGGTAGGTTAGAGGTGCGCAATTGTGAATAAAGTGAGATTTTTAATTGTAAACTTATATCAATAATGTTATACTACACTTATTTATTAATACTTCAATGAACGTATAGCACTTTTTTATTTTACTTTTACATTCTTTTAGCGGGGAGGATTGATGTACCAGACCTATAACTCACTTATTTCTGCATGATACAAGTGACTAGAAATACAGGCTAATTGCATTACTTGCATATTGCAGATTCAACGGGATAAGTGGTAGGCTTTAGTGACAAAGTATGTACTACATAATATAGCTGATACCTCCGTTATTTGTCTTTAACATCGTAAACATACAGTGATCATGGAACTTTAAATTGTTTTTTTCTTTGTTATTCTATCATAATTTAGATAATACACTTATACGAACAAATGCAAATATGGTTCTACGCTCTGAATAAAATAATATTAGTATCAATGTCAGAAGACGTAATAGTAATTAAGTATAAAGAACAACCTAACCGTAAATGTTTCAGAAAAATAAAAAATATAAATGTATATAAAACCTTTTTTCCACGACCTTTTTCCATTTCACTCCCGATACTGATCACGCTTGTGACAGTCTGAATAAAACTGAATCAAAGGTAAAATATCATACAAATATTTAATATTCTCACACATTATTCTGTATCAAAGTAAAGGAAATCCTAACCACGATAGAAACGTACCGATTTCACGTATTTATTTATGTTTCGCCTGTCACTACGCTTCCAAAGAAAATAGTTACTGGCGCTAGGATTAGGTCATCGGTGTTCATAGCCTAATAAAACTAGTCTTTACACGTGTAGTACTCTTCCTTATCCAAATCATGGGGCTTAATACCCAAGTCCCCATTAACATTAACATATCCGAGATAATTATAGTTTTAAGAGATTCGCGATTTATACTCATGATTAGTAACAAACTGGACTTATCGCGTAAGTTTTTATATGATAAAGTCAGAGTCTGCCCGTGCCATGGCTGCTGCAATGTAGCCGAAACGTCGGGTTAATAGAAATAACTTTATTATTTTTGATTTTAGTCTAGGACGTAAAAGGAATGTTAACTAGCCGCCTTTCTTCCCGATATTTCGCAGGAGGCGACTAAGTAGGCTAGCAACTTATCGCTAATGTTCCATATGACATAACAGCCCTAATATTTATGCCAAAATATGACTTAGGAAATATTATCATGTATCAAAGGTGGTGGTGAATGCTCTGTACACCCCGAAAGGGATTAAAAGGCATGAATGAATATATATTCGAGATAGTGGATATTGTGATTGAACTTGTAGGTAATTATTCCATCACTCTTATCTCTTTTTACAATATATCTGGCATTTACATGTTCAGGATGAATTACAGAACATACATATAAAGCACGTTGCTTTTTAAAGAGGTAGGCAGAGATACAGCTTTCCCATTATGACAAACTAGGTTCGCCTCATCATCCATACACCTCTACAGAGATTCTGCCGTTATAGTTTTGTATAAATGTTCTTGTACTACTGTTCTTTTTGTAAAATACTAATGAATAATTAACTAACACAAGTACAATTTGTTATACATCCTATGACATTTATTTTGGACTTTTATTACATTTCTGTCGTTATATGTACTATTGATCGTAATGTACTAACACTGTAGTTATTCCGATGTTTGCCAAATACAACTCATTAATTTTAAATATCTTCTGTTATAATGTCAATTTAGTTATTGATAATAAAGGTAAGCGAATAATTAATTCCGAGAAGCCTCCGGGCATTTATGATGATGGAATTAATTCGAATATACTAAGCCAGTATCGGGATGGGTATCTGTGATATATGTCTACCCCTCAAACACTAAGTGTCGTCGTAAGACCCTCAAACACTAAGTTTTGACAGCCATTGTTTCATTACAACAATAGTATTCTGTATCTCGTATCTGGTATACAAAGATATATGAATGTTACGAATGTGAAAATCTACAACCATCGGTTAAAAGGGAATCCGTGATATCTGCCTACTATCATATAAAAAAGCGGATGTAACGTATCACTATAAGCATTGCCAATAATACAGTAACCTTATATTCATTTCCTGGCGAAACTTCGAAGTCAAACGTCATTCCCTCTAATCAAAGAATTTATTAACCTGGTCATCAATAATATAAAATTCCTTACCATGACCTGTTTCCGGCGAAAGCTTGATTGCATATCATCCCTGCATATAGCCGCAGCTGCGGAATCCACGTTCAGGATGCCCCACGAATCCATTTTTGCAATAAATCACTACACTTATATTTAATGAACACAAAAGTAAATTACAATAAATTGTAAACTAACTACACCAAAGAAAAATTACAAAATATTTATCTTGCCAGTAAAATGGCGGGAACGCCACCAAATGACAATCACATAACTTTTTCACTAAAGGCAAAGATCCGCCGATCGTTTCAGCCAGACGCGATAGAAACACAGACTGTCGTTTTATTTTAAATGTGTGGCCAAAATAAGTACGACATTTCGCTGGGACCGGGCGCCCGCACCTTGCCAACAAGCATCGTATTGCATTCGTGTCAAGATGAAATCGCAACATATGTAAATATATGTGGACCAAATGACACGATACACTAATAGTTCAAATATATGTGTTGCAGATTTGAATCGGCTAAAGTCACTTTCGTGAGTCATAACATCGTAAATAAATCAGATATGATTGTGTGTACATTGGATATGCACGTCCTTCAATCTCTTTTTACATCAAATGCTGTTAGTCCATCACCCAATAAAGCTCATTTATTGCTAAGACTTTCGGCTAGCCCATTAGTCACCGCCTACGACATAGCGGCAAGAAAGGCAGCTAGTTAGCAACCTATTTACATCCCAGTTAACACGGGACCACGCTGCAAGCAAAATGTTATCAAAAAAGTATAATTAGTACGTTCTAAATACGTATATTATAAGTGGCAACTCAATTACATTTAGCATTATGTCCTTATATATATTTAGTAAACATTCGATCACTCGACTGGCGGTGGTCAAACAATCTCTGGCTACCCCAAAGGTAATACAATCTTGATGCACATAATACTGCTACATCACTAGCTGCTAGCCTATCGCCAAATAGATGCCATTTACCTGTAGTTGTTTACTTGCCTCCTACAACATACCGTGAAGAACGGCAGCTAGTTAGCATTCTTTGCCCGTCCCGGCGTTGCACTATTAAAAAGTAAAACTTGATATATATTATATTATCTTTCCCATAGTTCAACCGTCTAGAATCTTGTCACGAAAGTAATATGACTATGTATAATAATAATATAGTAATAATATTGGGACATTATTACACCAATTGAACTAGCCTCTTCCTAAGTACATTTAAGACTTGTGTTAGGGGTACTAGTTAACGTAAATTTAAGAAATATATACACATTAAATATAGAAGCGTAATTCTTAACTCTGCCTCCACCGGGAATCCAACTCGGGACCTCACTATTACCGTTCAGGTGGTTAACCAATCGCACCACGGAGGTCGTCAAACTGTTGTGTTATTCTATGTAGTAAAAACTAGGTATCTTTCTTCTCAAAATGTCTTAGTCACCTTAAAGAATATTGGGTGAAGGTTTATTTATGAGAACAGTGTCTCCAATTTGAGCAGTAACAATTAAAAATGTCTGTAGTTGATTTTTTCTATATATGTACAGTATTTAAAACACATCATTTCTAGGGCACGAGAGAAAATGCCAAAGAAATTGCCTAGTTTGTAGGTAAAATTATGGCAACAGAACAACTATCTCCTGATTTCGTCGGCAGAGATAATAGTCGCGAACTGTGACTATGTATGTCGTACATGTACATACGCGTCTACGTCGCCAGTAGAGATAGGCAGAGAGTATCTATCGCCACCTGAAACGGTCCTGACAATTTTTGCTTAACTCACACTCATTAGTCTTATTATACACGTTGTTAACGCTGTCTAAGTATAACTGTAATAAGTATACTATGTATGTATTCTGATTTTAGTCACGGCAACCGATAAATATGTATGCTATTTCTTACAAAATAGATAAATTTCAATATAATGTAAACTATCTTTAATTATTAATAATTTTTAGTAGATACATATTAGTAAAATAACCATTAATAGCAATACTCCTAAAGCTTCAGCACCGTTTGTTCATAAATTGTTATAAATAAATAGCTAAATATTATAAGCTTGAAGCTGAAGCTTTATTAAGCTTGTGCTTAGAGATCAGAAATTAGTACTGTGGTTCATTCCTTTACATAAATTGTATTAAAATACCAAGGTCTCTTGATTTAATATAACTTAATTTAGTCTTTTTATACCATATTTTTGTTATTTAACATCAATATAAAATATGAATAAAGCTTCAAGTTCACAATAGTAGTGTTTCAGTATTCAACTTTACAAACACAATAGAACTGTCAAAAGTTCTCTGAACTTGTCAAATGTGACATTTGGACCGAGTAGAAAAAAAATCTACTGTGAATTTCTATTCGATTCCGACCGAATGTGTTTGTGTTTACGGACGGACAGACTTTTGTGATTTTGCTGCGTATTTTATCAATAACGAAATGATATTGCACGTGATGACAACAGCCGGTTGTGTACGTTTAAGTGGTGTGAATACAAGATAAACTATTTCTATGTCATATTCCGCGCGAGTTATCAAATTATAACTTGTTGAAAACTGTGAACAGACGGTTCTGTAGATCCATGTGTTATCTCACCAAAAGCAACCATCTCCGTAGTATATTTAGCTTTCACACTCCTTTGATTTTTAGTTCTTTGTGTCCCAAAATAGTTTAAATATTAAAAACAATTTTTAACTGTGATAAAAACATTAATATGCATCACTAAACTTTGGCGCAAAAAAAATATTTATTGTTGTCATTGAGATCGAATTAATTAAGTGTTTGCGGAAAAACTTTAAATATAGAAAAGCGTCATGGCCAGTGCTGCAGGAAGCTCAATTTTGGAGGGAATTCTTCCTGAATTCCTTATTCCCATGCTTAATGAGTTGGATGAGCACCCGTGGTTATTTTCTGGCTTAGCCTCGATCTTAGTCGGCCTCAGCGGTATCCTGCCCTTGCTGATAATCCCTATTGATGAATCAGCATCATTTCAGGATGGTGGTAAGTGAGCTTCCAATATATATTCAATACATTATTTATAGCATAAACCCAGTGTAGTTGCCAAGTTTTTTCTTTGAGAAAATGGGTAAATAAACTCTTTGTACTTGGTTATGTATTGAATTAACTTCTTTTGTTCAGATCTGTTTGTACAGCTGGGCCAGAAGTGAATATAAAAGCACTATAGTCATGTAAATGTGATGAAAATATTACGCATGTTGTATTATTTGGTTTCTATAAACTTAATTACATTATCAAGAGAGTTTTTCTTTGTTTTATGTTATTATACCTTGAACCTTATTACGTAAATTTCATCAAACTATAGTAGATAAATTATTGTTCACATATTTTCATTACTATTTGTAGGATAGATATCATTCCTTTCAAATTCTATTTTATCAACACTGAGATGCTCTAAATAAATATTTGCTTACAGAGCATGCATGAGTTTGAGTGGTGCAATAGAGATTTATCCTTATTTACAAATGATCTATCATTGTACAGATATTGCAATTCTATTTGGAGCTAGATTGCTAGCCCATCACTTCATGCTACTTATCACATTTGAGATTATTTTTGTGTGAACTCAAGTGCTTATTTTTAAAGAGAAAGATTGTTCTTTGTTTTCTTTAGGCCAATGCTCCTTGACAACATTATTTTTTTATCATAAGAAACAATACTTCTTTGTGATTGTCATTGATAGGTATGATATTGACAATTCTTACTTTGTATGTAAAGGTAATGGTAGGTTTAGAAATTAACTTGAAATCCTTTTTTGTATAAAGATCGTTAAGATCTCTTATTGAAACAAATCAGGAAACCTTTTCTTGTAAAAAAAATTTTATTTAATTTTGAATTAAATATTCTTAAAAAATTATAATTAAAATAATGGCATTTTGTAAAAAAAATATGCAGACAATATTCAGTAATTCATCAATACTCCTTTGTTCCAATTTAATATAAATCACTCTAATACTATACAAGTGTATTTACCACATTAGATTCAGACCACACTCCTCCATGGAGGCTATATTAAGCTCCCATAATTGAATATTTAACAATATTCCCATACCTAAGTTTGCTATACCAATATAATACAGTAGTTTTCTTACTGTAGTATTGGTATCTTACACTTATATTAAATACTGTAAACTACAACAGTTCCCGCCTTATAACTGCTAATCAATCTCCATGTGACATCTGCAACAAACATGAAAATAGTTAAAACATAATTTAAATATAATGTTCTCTCCCACCAAGAAATGGTTCCAGTCAACACAATGTAAACATTGAATATGATATTTCAAATGAAGCTTAAGCTACTAACTATACCCAAATAAATATTATTTTGGTTGCTATATAGCTTATGACATGCTTATTATTTGACCTGCTTGATTGAGAAAAAGTCAAGTCTTATTTAAGTTATCTTAAAGTGTTCTGGCTGCTTAGAATTTGAGTTTAGTTTATTGTTTTTTAAACCTTCTAAAGTATTGAATATTATGGGTCAACTTGGATTTTCATTGGCAGTTTGATACATTTTATATACTGATTATTTTATCAGTATTATTATTTTCGCACAAGAGAAACACTTATAAAGTTCATTGTAATGTTCAATAAAGACAATGAATGGCAGTATGCATGGGAATTTATGAAACTCTAGACCTTGTTTCCAATTACTAACTTCTTTTACTTACTCTTTATGTTTGTCATAGTAAATATTAAGTGATGTTGTGACTATTTTTTATTACTCTCAATTAGTTATTATAAACTCAAAGCAGCTGCTGAGGTGTTATATAGCTATAACCCCGGAAACGATGACATTGAAGTCACTTTTTCAGACCTTGTTTTATTTTTTGTTTTGTTTGTATTTCAACTCTATGACCTATATAAGAGGCAATGTAGCCTATCTTGCTTTCATGTTCTAGTATTTAGTATGTAACTACTAACTATAGGAATGTCACAAGAATATAAAATAAGCAATTCTATAAATTATTTGTCATAAAATTTCCTTCCATCTGTCCTTGTACGAAAACTTATTGTAATCATTGATAGTGAAAACCAAATGCAGGTTGCAACATCACTGTTGACACCAAATAGAAACTTCTTTAGCTCTGACATTTCATTGGCAATAGATTTAAATAGAACATGCTTTGATGGTGTACGAAAAGTATGTTAGATGTGACAGTGGGATGAGGGATTGTACTAGTGTTAAAATGTGAGATTAATTACAGTAGTTAATGTGCTGATAAATCGTAAATACTTAGTCTAAGAAAATAATCTTTTAGCAGTTATAATAATGGGATAAACGTAGAAGTAATTATCAACATTAGGTTTCGAGCACAATAATAAATAAATTATGTAGTTATTTACATTCGACTTTTAGTTACAACAAAAAAATATTTAATAACATAATAACTACGTATACCAACTCAAAGAAGATTGTGGTCAAAGATTCACGTGTGTTTTTTTCCGAAATAATAACTAACACCAATTTCCGAACTGTCGTAACTAAACATGATTATAAAATGTAATTGTAAAATATAATTTAAATTATATAAAATAATAACTAGTGTGTTTATGATGCTTATTACAGTACATAATAAGAAATGAAGAAAGGAAAACTGGAGCATTATTTAATCCTAAACTAACTACATAGTATATATAGTATACTTATAGCCTCAAAGACACTGCACCGAATGACACATTCTATCATTGTTCGACCCTAAGGTTATCTGCTCGGAAATGTATGTCTACATATATGGCAAGGCAGACATGAGAACACGGTACTTTGTACTACCTATAGTACTACTAAGTTAGTAATAATACTAGTATTCTCAATAGAAATAGGTAATACATCGTCTCATACACACACGGCGGTTATAGGTACTCCTAACGTCATCCTATTTCCAATATAGCGTCTATCTGACTGTGATATGTCTTATTGCATTATATGTATGAGTGGCAATGAAGCGAAAGTGGTCTGTCAGGATCGGAATTAATAGGGATCCGTGATCTCTACCGACCCCTCTACAGGGAATCAGGCGTGATGTGTATGTATGTAAATAGGTAATCGAAAGCCTAAATTTGAATACGAGTTGTTTACAGCGTTGCTAGGTAACGCGTTCTAAACAATAGGTAACCTTGAAATGGTTTTGGAGAAATTAAATAATCGAAACATTTGATGACAGTTTGAAGGTTAATAATACAAAGGACCACGCCTTTAGAATAACAGCCTTGGGTTATAATTTAATGTGTATTTAAATAGTAATAACTAATGATATACGAAATAAATATACTTCATAACTACGTGGATCGAAGTTGACTTCTCGACATTATACTATTACGTTAATATAGATCAGTTAGAACTTACCACAGGACTGACTATTCACAATCTCATCAAAGAAAGAAAACGTTTCTATACTCTGCCTATTCCCTTATGGACGTAGAGGCTTAAATACATATATGTGCATCATTCTGCCCTATTTAAGTACATATCGAGGGCATGTTTATATCGATATAGTATACCCTTATATAGCACATGTACCATCTCAATAGAGTTTATCTGAGCAGCGTCTGTGGTGCTTATCTGTGTACGTGAGAACTTCTATCTTGGTCCTTAGGTGATAACAATGGAGACTGGCTGACCTCTAAGATAAGTCTTTGTTTCTATGTTTGAGTTCAGTGGAGTTTCTTTGAAGGATGCGTAGGGAAAGGAGGTTTCATGTATGTGGGATGGTAAGAATATTTATTTATAATTTTGTTCAATAATTTTTACAGCATTAACCTAACTTAAATTAAGCTTTCGTTGAATATGATATTAAGTACACGATACGATACCAAGCAGTATTAATAACTAAGGCGTATAAAACTACTCGATTTTTTAATATTTTCAACCCAAATAGTTACGTAATAATGAAAAAAATTATACGATATTCAATACATTATTCTCAATGCGGGTGTCCTAGCTTGAAGAACAGAAGATCATGTAACTATGAGAAGGATAATAGGTGTGAAGCAAGAGAGATTTGTCAGGATTGTTCCAGCTGGCTATTGATAGTCTTTTCCCATTCCGTTAGTTACGTAGAGGCATGAATATAAGTATGTATTAAATACGTTGTCAAACTGGTTCAGGGAAACTGTAATAAGTGATGTAGGTTATGTACTCAGTTCAGTTTTAGTTATTGATGGCATTGCTATAGGGTTTGATTTAGAAAAGGTATCGTGCTAGGTGGAACGTATGCTCGTAGAATGCTAACTAGAGGCTAATAGAATCTAGCGAGTGATGGGCTTATAACCTGTCCTCAATATTCCATATCATTACTAACCCGATAATTATGTTCATTGTAACCAGAAAAATATTGGCCTCCTAAGGTTGTATATATAAACCGAAATATATTGAAAAACAAGAGTAAATGTGCCTGATACGTTAGTAAGATAGTGGGTTAATACGTGGGAACGAATTAGAAAATTGAAAGAATTTATCAAACACAAATCACGACGAAATAGTACCGAAAATTGATCAACAGAAATGTTTACCGCCATTGTCTCAAGGAAGCGGTATAGTGCATCCGGCCATTATAAAAAAAATTGCGTGAACCAGCTGTTGTTAACAAAAAAGACAGTTGTGTTAAAAATATTCGTGAAACAACGAGGAAACAAAATGCAAATCAATAATGCTAATTTGTAAACAAAAATAGTTACGTTAACGATGATAGTCAGAGGTTCAGGTTTCCATCTCCACAATTGCGAACTTAGTAATTGTATGGCCACCTCAAACCCACGTATTGATCAGATAGGCAGAATCAATGTAATAACTAGGTGGTAATTTTAAATAACTATGTAGTGTTGTATTTAGTGTGTATTTAGGGCAAATGTAGCGAATAGTTAGAAGGAAGGTTACGAAAGGAATTTATAGACCTAAAGTGTAAGGTAGAGTTGGACGGGGTAGGCCGCGTAGAACTTATATCTACAGATCTAATTGGAGACATTCTTCTCAACCCGGGTGAACGCAGCGTGAGAAACAGGAAAGCATGTATGAGAAGGTTAATTGGTGTGAGTGAAGCAAGAATGATTTGCCAGGATCGTTCCAGGTGGCGATCGATAGTCTCTGCCTCTCCCGTTAAGGACGTAGAGGCGTAAATATATGTAATTAAAGAATGTTTCGTAATATTGGTGACAGTTTGCTAGCCTTACAATAGATTCCATTTACCCTAGTCCCTTATTCGACTCTTACAACATTTCAGATATGCTATAGTACGTTTTTATCTACTTATCAATCGAGTAACGTAAAAGCGCCGTATACCGACCGACCTCCTGTTTCCGACCATTTTGGTTTTTTCCCTCCTAAACTTATAAATTTCACGTTAAAGTTATGAATTTGCGCTCAATTAGTTCATAAATTTATATTACATTATAAGACAAAATTTGGTTTAGATACGTTAACAGCAAATATCTCATTTGACCGAAATCGTCGCAAGGGCATTTTTTTTGACAAATCGGATCCGAAAAAAACATAAATCGGCGTAAACGAAGATCTGGATTATTTTGAAGAAAACTTTGCTTAATTCGTAGTATTTTTGCATCATATCATTTATTGGTTTGTTGAGCACCGTCGATATCAATCAGCAAGTAATATTTGCGTATTTTATTCAAAATATCAAGCAAATAATAATGGTCGGAATCTAGTCCTCTATAAAATGAGTACGTTCCGAATACCGACCACTCTGGTCGGATACAGGATTTTCGTACTTTGGGAATAAAGCTATTTTTCATTTGTTTGATGAGCTTTGAGATTATTTCATGTTAACTTTCTTACTCTTAAGACTATTCTTATTTTAAAGACCTGTATCCGACCAATACTAACTATTTTAGTTTTTTTGTAAAAAGTGTCTAAACTTTGACTTTTAATTCTCAAAACGTATCATTACGTCGAACATTGAATGTTTTGAATGCTTACTATTTAGTCATTTTAAACAGATATAATTACTTTTTTGCTATATTGTTATATTAGTCAAGTGTCAATAATGTAAAAAAGTACTAAAAATATGTAGATATGTTAAAATTTAAAATTTTATTACGAAATAATATGATTGGTCGGAATCTGGACACGATTTAATCACCATGTACCGGTATCCGTCCAACTCAAGAACCTTTGGTTTCTTAGTACATGGATCAGTCTGCATGTGTTAGTTTCAGTATTCAGTGCATACATCTATTATATATATACATATATTAACCCCTGTACTTCCCTAACGGTATAGGGATATGCTATTGTTCGCCACCTTGAACGATCCTCATAAAGATCTCGTGTGTCTTCTGTTCCTTTCCCTATGTAAACCCACTTTGAGAAGATCATATTTAGATCAGCATAACTTCTACGTGGCCTGCCTCATCCAGCGCTACCAATCTAGGTTTTGTAAATATTTTCGTAGCCTAGCTTTCATGCATCCTCTCCATTTGCCCAAACAACCTTAACATTCTTTTTGATATTTTCACCATCTTCTTTAATACGGCATCATTCACGCCTTCATTTATTGCCTTACCCTATCACATAATCTTCTATTATGTACATATTTTGTTAGGAACCTGATCTGTATTGCATTATGCTACCGTGATACTTTTTTCAAACCCAACATTCAGTACCATGTATAAAAGTAGGAACCAGAACGGCGTTTTTGAATCCACTCTCAACCAGCGACCAGTCATCAAACTATCTTAACCCCGTTTGTCATATTTCCCTATTTCAGTCTCTTCCCCGCTATATATGACCTTCACCATATCTAGTCAACATACTTGCCAAATATACCAGATTCTCACTTTTTTACTTGTTCCACTTCCTGATCGTTCACTTCTTATAGAGATTCTGACATACTATCCTGTCTTTCTAAAGCATTCATGATAATCAACATACGCTTTGCTAATGGGATGAGCAGAGACTATCGATCGTCACCTTGAACGATCCTGACAATCTCTCTGGCTTCGTTTACGCCTATTCACCGTCTCATACCAGCTCTTTTGTTGCCTTGAAAGCGAACAAGGGCAATACAGTATAAGTTTTGGTATGGAGTGACTGTTCGGTTGGCAGAAGAGAAGGTGACAAAGATGAGGCCCTTCAGCTCTCACAAGAGTGTTATTTGTCAGCCACCTGGATGTTTCAAAAAGAGTTCCACAATTGCTTACGCCATGCAACGCTCTAGTTTCAATTCCACTCCATGACCATCATAAAAAGCTGGTTTTTAGGTGAACGGCAGTGAATGTTCTTCTCGACCCTACATATCAAGTCAATTCATAATGAGAGAGGGACTACGCCACTTTGGTACTGACGCTGGTCTATGTGTTAAGGTCGCGACAAATAAATTTTACCTACGAAATATTCGCAGCATGATTTGCTTTGTCAACAACCATAAAATATCGAAATTTTTTAAGAAATTTACAAGCAGGTAGCATACTTATTACGGGGTTATATTAAAGGCTTGATTTCTTTCGTTTTGTGAGCATAGAAGGTATTTTAGCAGGCGAGATACGGCTGGTCGGAATCAGGCACCTCAGTGGTCGGAATCAGGAACGTCAGGCGTCAGCCGGTCTGTAAACGGTGCTTTCGGTAAAAATCAAGTTTTTTGAGTTTGATACCAGATTTAGGTATGAAAAAGGCAAATTAGATATTTTTCTTTGTGATTTTATGAAAGTAAATATCGTAATCTTTTTAAAGAACGTTTTATATTATTATACTTTAAACATTTTCTGTATCTTTTTTGTGATTTACGTAGTCAACTCTATCAGTGGTCGGTATACGGCGCTTTTGCGTTATACATAATTTTTTAATCAAATACCTAAATAATAGAAATCAAAGCGCTAACTACATTACACGATAACAGGTAATAAACATCGTATTATACCGTATCAATGCAAACAATAAATCGATACAGTAATCAATCGTGTCTAATCGATAAACAATTAATTATCGAGTCGTTTAAAAATAAATCGTATTTGGAATCTCTTAGTCATTAGGTTTTAAATATAGATAACTATGAGATAAGTAATTATCTATATTGGGATAGAATCTATTAGTAACGATTTATGCACGGATAAGTTAGTAGAGTAAAGCATTTTTAATTCCTTATATAAAATGTAATGAAAATTTGTGAGTATTGATTAATTTCATAATACATACATATATTTATACGTCCCCAACGGGATAGGCAGAGACTATCGATCTCCACCTGGAACGATCCTGACAATTCTCTCTTGCTTCACTAACACCCATTAACCTTCTCATATACGCTCTTCTATTCTTGACACTACGTACACCAACCTTTAGAAGAATATTGATAATTTCATAATATTTTTTAATTATATTTAGGCTTATAATATAATAAATAAAAACTGCTAATGGTTACTATCCCCATGTTTACATTAACATATCACTAAAGATATACATGATACTAAAATATATTGTATATTACGCTAATGTATAATATGACCTAAACCTGCTAGGAATTGTAAACTATAAGACGTAAAACTCCTTGAATATCTATCATTCAACAACATTACTACTCATAATTAACAACCCCCACTCCTTAACTATCTCTTACACACGCCGAGCAGATTGGCAGATAGATATATTGTAAATGACAGTACAAGATAATCAATCCTTGTAATACCGTTGTGATAATGAACGATAAGTGGTCGAGGTGTCACTGATAACAGCTTCTGTTTCTTATCAAGTACGTGATTGCCAAATCCTATTGTTGGAGATGGTTACCACCTCGGAGAAGAATGGTAGATAGTCTGCGATTGTGGGTAAAGGTCACAGGTATTTGAAAGTGGCCAATGTACTATGATGATGATTCGGCATGTACCAATGGAAATGAAATTTAATGAATTTCTATGTACATTTTCGTAATGAAAATACATTTTCGAAATGCACCGAATACTACGGTGAGGGAAAACATCGTGAGAACAACCTACTTGTTCCTCGAACAGGTAATAGTCAGTACTTGTAAATGGCGACATGGTTTACCACGGCACGGCACGGCACGTGGGTTTCAAATTTGGCCATAGAATTACCACCTTAGCAATTGCGGAGATGGACACCTGAACTTCTATAAGGGTTAATGGTTAACGCGTTTGTTTATGTTTTTTTGTACTATGATTGATAAAAATTTAGTAGGTTTTGTTTTCAGACTGAAAGTAGGATGTGATTTGGAAACTTACTTAATATTTATATTATGCATACTTACATAGATATCATACCTGCGTCTCTTTACAAGGATAAGCAGAGATCAGGTAGCATACCTACATACATATTTTTCGATCTGCCTTAAGCAGGACTGTTTGGCCAAGGGGACGCCACATAGCACGGTCACTCGATCCATGATATCTGTGTTATCCATGATATAGTTATAATTACATACATTCACTTTAAGACCTTTATCCTTAGCGAAGTAGACACAGATATGCGTATCCATCCCTCTTTTTTCGCAATACTTATTCCGGACTATGCAGATATAAAGAAATTTATGGTAACAGAACCCAATTTTTACCAGATAGTCAGCACGTAATTATTGGATTCCCATGTCGCCATATGAAAGTACAGACTGTTGCCTATTGCGACATGTTATTGTAGTTATAGTTTCCTGTATAATTTACCAACCTTTATCTAATTAGCTGCCTTACTTTCCAGCTGGGGCCGCGACCTTGAAGATCCTGTTGAGCTTCGCAGTTGGTGGTCTACTGGGTGATGTGTTCCTGCACCTGCTACCAGAAGCTTGGGCCAATGACTTCAATAATACCAAAGGTAAAGAGAGCATTTAACTTTACGGTGTAGCTCAGTCGTTTGTGGCTTGACCATGGAGTAATTAATAAGAGGGGTGGGCCTTATGCAATATTTGTATGGAAACTAGCGTGGCATTAGCGGGGTGAAACGAGGTACGCGTTATGGAGGGGGAAATTACAACAAATCAAAACACGGCATCGGCCAATCAAATTAGGTATCTTCTTTCTACTACACATTTTTAGACTCCGCACCAATTAAAACACGCCATTTGGCCTCCGCACCGCGGTAACGGGAACCGCTCCTTACGCCGCCGCCGGGTCCTCTTTATATTTGGTTCGTGGACTTGACTCAGTATCAGTGGGTACAGGGTTCAAAGCTCGGAGCGAGTACCGATGGAAAAGTAATTTTCTGATTTTTCCATGTACATTTTTGCAATAAAAATACATTTGCGAAATGCACTGAATACTACGGTGATGAAAAACATCGAGAGGAAACCTACATGTTCCCCGAACAGGTAATAGTCAGTGCTTCTAAATGGCGACTTGACTTACCACCTGTCACAATAAGTACTATCTGGTCAACACGTGGGTTCGAGGTGGCCATATAATAACGACCTTCGCAATTGCGGAGATAGACACCTATACCTCAGACTACCCCGCATTGGTTAACGGGTTTGTCATTTGGTTTGAGCTTTACGGTAAAATATATTTTTCAGTAATGTAGTAACAACAAACGATAATACGCAATACACAGAATTATCGATTTATATTTCCCAGATACATTTAATAGATACATACAATATATAATCCATTACATACATACATTCATTAATCCCTTTCAGGGCGGACAGAACCTCGGGGAATACCTGCTTGGTAATATTATAATAAATATTGGGATCGTAATGGTATTTATATAGTACTCTGACGAAAGGTTGCTAACCTTGCTTCCAATAGATTCCTTTGTCCTAGTGCCTTAGTATACTGCTACTACATGCCGGAAAGAATGGCAGATAGTTGACAGCTTTTTAACGTCCTAGATTAGCACTGGAAACTAGACTAGCATTATAATAAACATGTATACTAATATATGTCCAAGAATGAGGAGTTTTAATAACGTATGATTATGTCCTTCAGACAAGTTTAGCATATTTGGAACACAAAACCTTAGCTAATTCTAGCTTAGAAGGAAAACAGCTGATGTTGTTTACATTAGTAAAGAGTATACTTATAAAGTTTTAGTGTGTGTTCTATATTAAAATTCTATGTTTATCATACATACATTCATATGTACACATCACGCTTGATTCCCTGTAGAGGCGTAGGCAGAGATCACGGATCCCTATTTGTCCCGATCCTGACAGACTACTTTCGCTTCATTGACACTCATACACCTCCTCATACACACTCGGTCTCACTACTACAAAGAGCAGGCAGAGATCACGGATCCCTTTTCCTATAGATTTTTGCAAACCACTCGCATTCCTCATTCACACTCGGTGTTTATAGGTATTTCTAACGTCATCCTTTAAATTATATAATTTATTGGATCAAAGAAAATTATTGATTTTATGACACTGTGTCTGTGAGGTTCTGCCAACCCTGTTAGGGAATGAATGTTTTATATGATGTTTGTATGTATGGATATAGTATATAAAAAATATGAAAGTACTTTTAAGATACAAAAACTATTCAGATACTTTGCGTATGTCCGTTATTATAAAACTGTGTCAAAACTTGAACTCTGATAAACACAACGAAAGTTAAATATAAACAAATTTAATCAATAAAAATGTACATAAATAAAACAGGCTTGCTAACGAAACTTGAAACACAAAACCTCAACCGCGCTGCGTTATTTAAAATTACAATCTCATATGAGTATGAGTCAATGTTTGTTGTCAAACCACTTAATCAATTTTAATTTGTGGTTCTCGCGTTGATAACCCTATTTTAATTTTACTTTATATTTATACTTTAGACTTGAAACAAAGGTTACAGTTAAATTCTTTTATTCCTTTTTTTAGTGTAAACTGGGTTTTAAATGAAAGAAAACTAGCTACCGTTCTTCCTGGCATGTCGTAGAAGGTAATTAAGAGACTAGGGTTCTATGTAATCTATTCGTTGATAGGCTAGCAACCTGTTACCAATGCAATGTGCCAAATGACATCAAAACCTCAATATCATGAATAAAATTTACTGCGCAGATATTATGATCTCTTTGTGGTTTTGTCCACCCCGAAAGGTTTTAATGGACGTGAATGTATCTCACTGAGAAGTAAATTTTTAGTCTCCGAGTGTTAAATGGAATGCAAACTAGCTGCGATTCTTACTGGCTTCAGGCTTAAGGCCAGTAACAGTGTAGGACGTGAAATGAAATCTTACGTATCATTGGTATTTGATGTGTGTAATTGCGTCAAGGATTCTTAATTACTTTATGTACAGATGTAGGGAAGTATTAAAAATGTAGTAACTGTTAATTACTGTTAAAGCAAAGTCCAGTTTAAGAATTCGTCATTGCAGTTATTTCTTTTAATCATCATATTCATGTATATATATTATATTACAAAAGTCTCGTCCCGTAATAGTAGGGGACGTAACAAGAATGCTAACTAGCTGCCGTCTCGACATGTCGTAGTAGACGATTAAGAGATTGCGGGTCGATGGTAAAAAATAAACTGCCACCATTTTGCCTAATGATATCACAACCCCCAATATTCATGCAAAAGACAAATGCATTCACGACCGTTAATCCATGCGGGGTAGTCAGAGGTTCAGGTTTCCATCTCCGCAATTGCGAAGGTAGTAATTCTATGGACACCTCGAACTCACAGTGACAGGTGGTAAGCCATGTCGCCATTTACAAGCAGTAACTCTTACCTGTTCGGGGTACAGGTAGTTTCCTCACGATGTTTTCCCTCACCGTATAATTCATGCAAAGATGTGACCGAATCGTTTATCAAAGTTCTCTCCGCCCGAAAGGTTTCAAAGGACGTGACTGTATGTTGTATTAAGGGTATTGTTCGCGGAAATGAGCGAAACGAGTGTTTTCATTTTTCAGTTTAAACCTATTTAGAACTTACTGACACCTATCATACTTTCAAGATAGCATAATGAAAGACTGAAATTGATGACTGAAGTAGTTTCAAGAGTTAAATATCAATAATTACGTAAATATAAAGGCATAAAGTTGATAAAAAACAGAAAAATGGCGCAAACAGGGTTTTGTATTTTTTCGTTTATTTTGTCACGGAGTAAGATCTGAAATCAGAATATACAATAATGGGTTCTCTAAATACTAAATAATTTGACTAAAAACATATTAGGTCCTGTTTTATTCATAATACTGCAGTTTTCGTAACTATAAAACGCCCAATTTTGGACCGCCATCTGTTTCATACATTTTTATATGGACAGCTTACGCGTCCGCCGCGAGTCGCTAGTTTCAATAGATCGCGTTCAGAATTTGGCGAATGCCAGCGTGGGGAGCACGTCCATTTTGTTGGCGATCACAGCTAAACCGCTAGATAATCACACGAGATCAGTTATTTCTTAGTTCAATAAGTGAAATTTGGAAAACAATGTGTAATCACTTTGGTGTTTGATGTTATTGCTTATTATATTACAAGCGATTTTTTTCTTTCGAAGGGAACTGCTAAAGTTGATTTATTCTACATGTATATTTTAAGAAGTATTTTACTTGATGCGACGCCATATTTGATATAAATTTATTCTTGCGTCATTTATGCCCATGACAGGTATATGTTAGACATGATGTGAAAAAATTATGATAATTAATGTAAATAATTTTGATTTACCGCTTGATGTTTCGGATATTATATCAAGAAGTTCAGAATATACATACATGATACCTACTGACATCACTTCAGCTTTCTTTCCAGTAGGTAGGCAGCAATTAGTGAACCCCAGGATAGGTTGTTTATGGTGTATATATATATATATATGTATGTATGTATACACACACATATACATAATTATATATAATGCATAATGACCGTGACCGAATTCAGGGTAGTCAGAGGTTGAGTATGCATTTGTGATGCTCGAAATCATAAATATACATTTGGGATACTCTTTGGCAACTTGAATTAGAGTTTTTGGCGTACTGCAGAATAGGTTATACGGTACCGGACAGATATACGGAAAGAACGGCAGAAGCTAGTTAGATTTTGATTTTTTTACGACTCAGACTCGTCTCATGGTTGCTATGGAAATCCGAATTCAGTCACTAGGCTCTTATAACGGAGTTGGAGGTCGCACCAAAAAATGACCCTATTTATTATACCTATCCTGCAGCCCAAAATTTTACTCAGATATTTGTACTTTTATTGTAGGTATTTGTTTGCCTCGTCAAACTTTACGCATAAATCGAAGAAATTATATTTTTCGAAGTTCTTTTACAGCTCAAAACCATACGCAGTACCAGGATCACAGACTCCTATAGGAGGTCGGGTTAGGGTATTCACTCAAGTACGTTCCATTATACTATTTGTTAATCCTACTATAAAATTACAATTATTTACCACAAGTGATTTATTATTCAAATATTGGTTACTTTTATATATTTATGACTAAAATGTTTTTGATATATATTAATAAATAATAAGTTGTCGAATAAAGAAAGAAAGAAAGAAAGAAAAATAGTTTATTCACTGCATATTTACATTAGCACGCAATACAAACATTACAACAATACAAACATTACAACAAACAAAATGGTAACCTTGATGCAGTGAAAAGGTGCTGCCTCAGTATACGATGCAGCTAGGCTGCATCACTGGTCCTCCGGCAGCACCCAATTCGGAATCTGTCACAAGCTATAAATAATACACACAAAATAATATACTTATAATAAAACATCATAGCAATAACGGATATAATATAACTTGTATATAAAGTTGATAATCTATAATTCATAAACATAATTAATATAACTGGGGTCAACTCGCATATATATATATTACACATATATATTATATTTAATATAGTTAAAGACAATAAGAACAAATACGTCACATAAACATATACGTGCATATTAATTCAAATAAGTTTACATATAACATATATATACATACACACACACCCAAATATATATATATATATATAGACACACACACATATATACATACACACAATGATATATATATATATATATATATATATATATATATATATATATATGGTATTTGCACCGACAAGGTAAGACATAGGTTGGATTTAGGGTAAGGATTTCTGTTGCTCCAGCAGGTAAGTCTTGAACCTACGGCAGAAGATTCCCCTAGAAGCAACGTCGCGGATAGGTGGCGGTATATCATTCCAGCACTTGGACGCAGCGAACTTGAAACACCCCCGAAACGCTGCTGAATGGTGCACTGGCAAAGCAGCCCTAACCTTAAAATGACGGATTCAAATACGAGTACTTACCCAATATTTCAGCAAAAACATTATTGACATTACATAACACAAACTAATAATTGACTGTATAATAGTAGTTTATCAGGATCAAAAGAAATCTGTATGGAAATCGAGACATTTACATTTTTCGTACGACTGCCCGCCTTTAAAAGTCTGCGCCCCTGGTACATATTCGTAGGCATGACGTCATGATCAAAACTATCTGTCACGTTCGACAGAGAATATCTGCTAAGAAGTCGGTCTGGATTGTCGAATCACAATGTTTATTTTATGCTAGATAGATAATGTACGTTTTATTTATTTAAAAAATGAGTTAAAAAATTTGCGCCTTTTTATATTTAATATTCTGTCCGGCCGCTAAAAACAGCACTTACTCGCACGGTACTCAGCGCCGCTGCGCTAGAAATGTCGGATTTTTGACAGTTCGTGAATTTATTTTTGGAATACAATACCCTTAATAAATAAATTAAACTTTTTATTTATTTTTTACAGAAGGCGAACCTCTCTCAATGAAAGCCGGCCTTTGGTGTCTCTTTGGCATGCTCGTGTTCATAGTGGTGGAAAAACTGTTTGCGACAGAACAAGAGGACACAGAGGAAAAACCCGTGACTAACGGTTCCATAAAACAGCTAGAAATTGAGGAGATCGATAAACTATTGGACTTAGAAAGGAAGCAGCGAGCTAAGTACAGTAAGAAGGTAGAGGGCGCGGCGGGACTGCCTACCTGTGATAGCAATGGGGATATGACAGCCAAACAGATCTATGAGTCGTGTGTCTTCAATAATAATGGAGTTGGTAAGTCTGGATGTATATGGACTGTGGACTAGTTGCCTTTCCTGGAAAAGTGTAGTGTCTGTAAAATAAAAGTTGTAACAGAATTTTCAATTAAGGACATTAAATATTGTTACCAATAGAATAAATAATGAAATAGTTTGATAGGGTTTTAAACCGTCCTATTATCTCTTGAAAAGCATAAACTAAGTTTTTTTATTTATTTAATTTTTTTAATGCACTTTTTGATGCGGCAATAATATTCACAAGCCATATCCATATCGATAAGTCGTTGTATATGTTTTTGTACCTACATATATTCACGATTCTACTTCCCTAAAGGGATAGGTAGTTACTATCGCCTTCTTGAACTATACCTTTAAATCTCTTTTACATCACTCGCACCCATTAACTTTTTCATACATGCTCTTCTATTCTTCACGCTGCGATCACCCTTGAGTCTTGAGAAAAATGTCTCCAATTTGATCTGCATGTTATTTTGATACCTAAATGTGACATAGTTTATATCGTGTTTCCTGGGATCTGTTCATATCAAAAGGCATTAATTTATGTGTAAATGTATGTATATATGTTTGCAGTACAGTTAGAGAGACATTTACATATATTCAATTAGACATTCTTCTCAAGGCGGTTGTAAATTGCGTGTTTTTGCAGCCGTGAATGAAAGTTTTATTATTTAATTCACTAGGTGACGGCGTATGCTGCAGTGAGATAGTGAGCAACGGGCTGCCCAAATGCGGCAAAAGTAGCCGTTGGATGGGCAGGTGTATTTTGAGAGAGGTGAGGGAGAAGGCGATAGCTGACACCCAGAAGAGCGAGCAGGATGGTGCTAAACATGTGAGTAGGGCTAAATATGTTTTTTTTTAAAGAAAACGTATACATATTACAAAAAGGTTTTATGCATACTTATTTAGTTTCTTTGAAGATATTTAGACAACCAAAGATTTTGAATAAATACTAAATATTTAAAGGGATCGATGTGATTATTGATGTTAATAGTAAATACTGTAAGAAAACTAATCTACGCTTGTAGATAGATAATAGTCAGTGTGTATTCGTAGCAATAGACTAAACTGTCACGATGAATACTGGCTATGTGGTGGTAAGTTATATTATGTAATTTTAATATTTTTTTGTATCATCTATACGTATTAAGTTTATCAATACCTCTTAAACCAATCCTATTATAAAGACTTACCGTTAAACTAAATAAAAAAATTCACACCAGTACTTCTATCTATTTTGCTTGAAAAGGGGTCATAGCTGTCTATCTAGTGAAACGCGGGCTTCGAGTGACCCATATCTAACATGCTTTCAAAATTTTGGAAATGGGCACTCAAGTCTCTAGACTACCCCGCCACAATAAAAAGGTAGTGTGTATAGACACGTCGTGAAGCATATGTGTGTATGTACTAGGGTCCCAAATGATAGTGTTAGTGGCATACCCTTGAGAGGTCTATTTCCAGCAGTGGAATATTACAGACTATTTTATATATGTATGTGGTTCCAGGTGGCTGGCTACCTGAACTTGATGGCGAATTCCATAGACAACTTCACCCACGGCCTCGCGGTCGGGGGTTCGTTCCTGGTCGGGTTCCGGGTTGGGGTGCTCACTACTTTCGCTATACTAGGTAAGGTTTTACATCTATTTATGTGGGGCAGAGGGAAGTGGAAGGAATAGTATTAGGGACACATTTAAATTGTGCGGTACGGTTCACTACCTATCACGTTGGGTGCTGTCTATCTTGTGATACGCGGGCTTCGAATGACCCATACCTAACATGCCTTAGAAATTTCGAAAATGGGCATTCAGGCCTCTGACTACCCCGCCATAATAAAAAAGGGAGTGTGTATATACAAGTCGTGAAGCATATGTTATGTTTAAATTGTGGCGACCTCTAGAGCGCTACAGCCAGAGAGAAACGTAAGTAAACCTAAGTTGCATTTAGTTAAACATAATTATCACAGATGGCGCCAGCTAGAAATAAAATAATAATTACAAAAAACAATATCCTAGAACGCGCGATTGAGATATTTGACGGAAATAAGATGCATAGAAATTTCCAAGTCAGACCTTTAGCCTGGAAGAACACCTGCCCAGGTGGAAAGCTTCCACTTTTCACAGCACTTTTCCAGTAGATCCTACAAAATAATGGTCTAGGATTAATATCCATGAATGAAAGTTATCGATTTATTAATATAGATATTTTCGTTATTTATGAAATATCGTAAATATATTGAAGAAATTTATCTAGTCAATATATAGATAGTAGATACATTTCAAATTCTAGATCATGCTGAAATATTTTGACTAATTAGAAAACACATTGACTACATCGTTGAAAATAGTGTTAGTCACTTAGGCAGAAGCCTTATAAAATCACCATAAAAGGATTTATAATTATTTTATTTATGTTATATCCTATGTTTGTTTCAGTTCACGAGATTCCCCATGAAGTTGGCGACTTCGCCATTTTGCTCAAGAGTGGCTTCACTCGCTGGGAGGCGGCCAAAGCTCAGTTGGTTAGTATTGACTGCTTATATAATGCACTCTTGTACCACTTTCTAACTAAAATAGAACACAATAGAAAAAAATTTAATCACAAAAACAACTCAGGTACAAAAACATTTACATAAAAACATACGCTTCACGACTTGTGTATGTATAGACACTCCCTTTTTTATTATAGCGGGGTAGTCAGAGGCTTGAATGCCCATCTCCGAAATTTCCAAGGCATGTTAGGTATGGGTCATTCGAAGCCCGCGTATCACTAGATAGGCAACACCCATCGTGATAGGCAGTGAACCGTATCGCCGTATATAGGCACTGACTATTACCTATCCTGAGGGATATCTGATTTACAATAACATTTATTACAATTGACAAGATACTGCATTGTCACTGTGAAAGGGCCCAGGCTCAGCATATGTTGCAGGCCAAAGCCCACAACGTCAATCCTCCGCCTGAGCCAATAAGACTATAACTATAAAATAAACTTTTATTTATTTACTATATGAGACGGGGTCATATCACGAAAAGTTAATAAAGATATGCATAGGCCGTGGTCGCGGTAAGACTGGCGTCTCCTAAAGCCGTATAAAGTGATGTAAAAAAGTTATCGATATCTTTATTAATTTATCGTTGTGACCCGGTCTCATATAGTAAATAAATAAAATGAGTGTTTAATAATAAAAATAACCATAATAAGACTTGTTTGGAACAAAGATATCAAAAAAATTATTCCTTCAGCGTGCGTTTGATGATTCGAATATATGTAATATCTCTTTGTGTTTTTATAATAAGATTTCTTTGGAGATATTCTAAATAATAATATATTCCTTTGTTCCAGGCCACTGCTTCTGCGGGATTAATTGGAGCGTTGACGGCTGTGATATTCAGCGGCGCCAGGAATGCCATTGGTAAGTCACATTTCAGTATTATGGTAGGTAACCAAATTATGTTGGCACCAAGTAGCTTGTATTGATTATGAAAGTGTGGGTCATTTAATTTTGGTTAAATGGATTATTTCTGTTAAAGAATTACACTAGCCTGAGAATCTTTTGGGTTAGTCGGAGGGTTGAACGATCAAAAGAATATTACATTACATCTGTTAGTAAACAAATGTAATAAAAAAAATTACATACATTCATGCCAGGCGCATTTTTCATAGAAAATCAAACAGTGTATATCCATCGAATGGTTAGACTTCATCTGTTAGTAATAAAAAATAAATACATACAAACTCCTCACGTTCAAATTCCATAAAAAATTAATCAGTAGATAGAAATATTGGATACGCATATTCTACGACCCTGGCAAATCACTTTCGTCTAATTGGCATTCATACACAGTCGGTGATATAGGTACTTCTAACTTTCCAGTTTCCCCTTTTTATAACATAATTATATGACTGAACAAAACCTCTTTTCTTATTACAGAAGCGAAAACTTCTTGGATCGTTCCTTTCACGGCGGGGGGTTTCCTCCACATAGCCCTGGTAACAGTGTTGCCAGATTTACTCAGAGAAGAGGACAAATGGGAGTCGCTTAAACACCTCGCTGCCCTTATATCTGGTATCATTCTCATGGCATTCATGACACACTATTTAGGATAAATAAAAAACTATTTAGTGATGCCAGGTAGAAGTTTGGGTGACGAGTGTTGCCATATTTGATTTATTGAATGTAAATGACAAATTTTAATTATTGTAGGATTTTTTTCGATGTAAGGAAATGTATTGTATCCAATAATCATTATAATTATGTTAGTAATTGAGTTGCATTTTATAAACGTAATATTTAAACTCCGCTTTTATATATATAGAAAATTGCATACGAACAAACACCTTTAGTGCTTGCTAGGTAGTCAGAGGTTCGGGTATACCTGCTCTAGTAAAGGTAGTAATTCTATAGCCACCTCAAACCCACGTGTTAGCCGTATAGTCTGTAGGTATATACCTAATGTGAAATGTGGTAAACCGTGTGACAATTTTTTACCTATGTATTTTTAGTTTCGTTGTTGCCATACCTTTTCATTGTATTAATATTGTAGTTGAGTCGTAAAATGCATCAAAATGACTTTTGGGATTTGTTGTTTACTGTTTGATTACAAATTGTTATTATTATAACAGTTTCATTTGAAAAATCTAGTTTTCCTAAGATATAAGGTCATTTAAGACTATATAGTAAGCTTCTTTAAATTAATCATGTACTGAATGAAGCCAGTGTATAAAAAATCAATTATTTTTAGTAGTGCTACGAAGTATTAGTAATTATAAGAGTAGATAATAGTTTAATAGGTATTTTGTTTATTGTTTTTCAACTAATTTCCTTTGTAGATTATTCCAGAATTGTGTTGGCTTTGTAAAAAAATGTGAATAACTATTTCTCTTTTGATTGGATTTGTTAATGACAATTATTAATACAAAATTTTAAAACAATTACGGTTTGTTTTTTCGCTCTTTGCCAATACACATTTACAATACACATTTACATTAGATTGTGTATTGTTTTCTGTAGTTTAAAGACAGACAGACATTACTACGTGTATAATGATCAACTATAAACGTAAATAAGTGACATAAATTTTGAAAATGTAGCTGTAAAAACTATATTTATAAATGTGATATAAAGGTTTTGTTTAGTTTTATTAGTGTTTAAGGAATATAAAAGAAAAAAATACTCTTAAAAATATAGATATGTAATAGTAATATTTTCATCGCATCCCAAACATGTAAGTGAGCGATTGAAATAAATTAGAAACAGTTCAGTCAGAATGAATGATATGTTATAAATATTACGCTGGTTATACAAACAATGAAAAAATTTAACCAAATCTGTGTACATACAATCGTATACACAATAAAAAAACGGTTTGTATAGATATAAGTTTGTATTTTATATTATTAAGTTAATCATGTTTTCATCGAACTTATAGTCTATTTAAGAAGAGGACTCATGAAAAGTTCTTTTAAAAGCTATAATCACATGAAAGAACAAGATTTGTATGTTAAATATTAAGTTGACTCCAAATATTGCCAGAATAATCATATTTTAATAGAAATGTTTACCAAAGATTCTTCTCCACTATAAACTAACATCACATTACTAGAACAAAATGTTATATAAATATTTCACAACGCACTTATATCAAACTGTTTAAAAACTAGTGTGTAAAAATCTTCCGTAAAATTTAGTGATATTGCTCATTATTTATTAGTGTTATGTCCATCGATATTTTTAAGTAAATGGAAAAAATGCTACGTACAAAACAAGCCATAAAGATTTACTTAATTTGTCAGTAATATCTACAAACTATAGGTTGATGCAATATAACCGTTTCTTGTTTAACTAAAATAGTATTCGTAATGGTGCTTTACCTAAGAGATACTACGAAACCCATTGTAATGTTCCCGATGGGTATTAGTCAATTTAAGAAATAAACTGATTGAAAATATTCTAATGTGTATTATTTATGAAAAACACGTCGTAACATTACACGTATTGACAGATACGTTTTTAGTTTTGGTCCATTTGGATCCATTATGAACAAACTTCATTTTAGAGATTCTAAAGGTGTGGAATCATCATGGAGTAATTAATAAGAGGAGTGGGCCTTGCGTAATATTTGCATGGAAACTAGCGTGACATTACGCGGGGGGAAACGAGGTACGCGAGATGCAGGGGAGATATTACAATCAATCAAAATACGGCATCGGCCAATCAAATCAGGTATCTTCTTTCTACTACACATTTTTAGACTCCGCACCAAATAAAACACGCCATTTGGCCTCCGCACCGAGTAACGGGAACCGCTCCTTACGCCGGGTCCTCTTTATATTTGGTTCGTGGCTTTCATAACTTTAATGGACTGATACGTTTGTACAGGGTTGTAATACTAGCAATAAATTGGTTTCAAAATCCTGCGATGATTCAACATTCGAAAATACTGGAAACACAACTGGATTTTTATGTTAATCTATTAAGAAGGTGATGATAGTAATGTTACTTTAATATCGCATACATTAATTTATATTAGATTTGATTTTGCGGCGCGTCTATTCTGAGTAATGAATGACGGCTCTCTTTATTTTTAGTGCTTAATTCAACCATCAACCAACTAGATGGACTAGGGTCGGTAACTTATGGTTTTATACGCACCTTGGTTAAAAAATTTGGAGAACATTTTTGTGTCCTAGAATCCATTCGTTTGGGCTAGAGATCGCGCCACATACGGTGGCAGTTGGAGGCGTCGCCACAGTCGCGTAATTCAGTGTTACCAGTAAACACGCCAAAACTAGCACTCACTGTGCCATACGGCTCGAAACATTATAGGTTTCATTTGTAACGATCTTTGGTTGCAGAGCTATAAACTCAAATAAAACAAATTAATATATCAAAGTCAAAAATATGTTTATTATACTATTTCAAACATGATTAATAATTAACGGGACTTATCCTTCTTATTATATATTACATATATTATGTGTTCCTTCACTCTGTCCGCAATAGACCGTTTAGTGTGTTCGACGTAGGATTTCCCACAGCTGCAATCAATCTTATACACACCCTTATATCTTATATCATGAGTATAAATCGCGAATCTCTTAAAACTATTATTTCAAACATGGCACTGAGCATTGTCTTTACATATTTTTTACCGAGGTTAGATCAGCGGAGACCCTAGCTTGGAGAAGAACTAACAAGAAACTCCGGAAATCAATTTATTATAATCACCCTTAACAAACATAAAAATTACAAAGAGTGGGCAAAAAACACAACGCTGGTAATACTAAATTTACTTTTCATACAAAATAACACGCAATGGCGGAAACGTCAAATTTAGTTCCAAGTTTGGCTACTGCCACCGTATGTGGCGGGTACTCTAAGTGTATGTTTTATTAAGAGGAGAGATGTCAATGAAGGGAAAGTGTTTGCCAGTATCACGATAAATATGTATCTGTTATTTCTTCCCATCTGCTACTATAGGGAAATTAGTTGTTTGTAGTTCGAACTAGTTGTTAAGTCAATGAATAGAAAATGAGAACATAGGCGTGCGTTGAATAAAACGACTGTTTTTTTATTATTATTTATTAATTTATATAATAAAAGTGCAGTACATCGAATATACTCGGAATCAAATGGAGACAATACAGCTTTCGTCCTGTCAATATAGAGTGTAACCCGCATTATACGGCAATCGTTCTTACACTATGACTGACCAGTAACAGAAGATAAATTAACTGAGATCTTATATCACGAGTCCTTAGCAGATTGAAAACTTATGCAATCCTCATAGTGTATCTTTGCTTAGAACAGGTAATATTCTACACTGAATGAAAATTACTCCATAGTTCTTCAAGACACTATATTTTGAAAAGATTAAAGTGGCTTTAAAGTTATCGAAACATGTCCTTATACCTCTGATTATCTCCATTTGACCGCAAATGCTCGAAATATGTAAATGTACATTACATTTATCGACATATCCTTACATACCGTTTACTTTACTTACAATTACAGTTCAGGGCCCAGACAGTTACTTGCTAGGGTAAGGGGCATCCGTACGTTGAGTTGTGGGAACAACATGTTATTTATCTGCGTATCTTTGATACTAGGTTAGTGGTCTGCCCGAGGCCCAGCATTAAGAGTAAATGAACATTTATTATTATAATTAGCGCGACCTTAGAAAAATAACAGTTAAAAATGAACACTATATGTATTTACAAGTTTTAATGTTTTTATATTTGTCGAGTAAGTGAGCGATTTCGATCACCAGTGGTGTGCTAGTAATTATATTATTATTATTATTTATGTACAATTTTGATCCACCCACTGCAACAGATGCCTGATTTTTGTATTACAACGACAAATATCGAAAGAATCGACCGTTCCTAAATAGATCATATCTTACAATCAATATATTAACTAATTGTTAATTTTTTTGACATTTTTTATATATTTTTTCCACTTACATTTAGGAGTTCTATTCAAAATTAAGTTTCCGTGTAACGCTAATCTATCAATCATTCAAAGTGCGGCGGCGTCCCTCAGACGACGCGGTTCCATTCTATATACAAAACCTCGTTACGTTTCAATCTAGCGACTTTAACGTGTGAACTTATACAATCTACCATTAATAACATAAAAAACTTATCTATAAAACATTGAGAAAATCGTTACAATTTATAAAGAGTTGACACATTGAAAATTTATAGTTATAGCTTAAACATTGCCTCTAGATACCCAAAACTATCATGATATTGCACGTTCGTTATTTAATTATACTGATTATCACAATACCCTCACCTATTTACTATACCAAACAGAAAACAACTGTTTTCTTTTCCAATGTGTCAACCCTTCAGAATCTCAACATTAAATTATTTAGTTACGAATATAAATGAATGTGTTATTAATATTTACACACACACTTAAATGATCGTCCACATCGACACATAGCTTTACTAACCGATCAAAGCTAACGGCCTATACGTTATAGACATACATAAACACACATAGAGGTTTTGTTTCAAATGAAAAACAACTCTATTGCGATCGCATAGAGAGACTACGCTCTGTAAAAGCAGAGAATCTACTAACATACTTTGTAGACAACTGGTAAATGTATTTAATATGACCCTTTATTCATTTTATACTTCGAACGGGAAAAATCGTACGATATAAATATAAAACTGTAAGGAAAAACAATTTAAATAAGGTCAACTATAGATTATTTACGTTAGTATTTGGAAGATGAATTTGGCAGTCAACAATTTCAATCACCTGTTACCATTAAATTTGTTTTAGAAAATTTAAAAGCTTTTAGGGTTACGATGATAATACTGTATATTGTTAGCATTACTACATTGACCATCAACGTAAACACATTCATACTATTATTTATTAATTGCTATTGCATTGTACCCCGACTCTAAATAACATTGAAACCCAGTTGTCTACAAGTAACAGTTACAAGTAGAATAGTTATTGAAAGTCCAAGTCCTTTGAAACTCAGGGGCGTACCACAATTAAAACGAAGTTCAATGTTCATTCTGACGTCATATCCGCGCCATCTTGTATGCGCCGCTGTCGCCAGGTGGCGCGGAACGCTTCTTTCACTGGAAAAAATAAAAAAATATTATACTTATTTGTTACAATACTTTTTGGTAAAGTTCTAGTAAGAACTAAGTAAATATACAGATAAGAAATGTTAATTAATGAAATGATATAGGTATGGGAAGGAATGAAGATTATTTAACATACATTTGTCTACTCTCTATATATTTTGACTTACAAAAATATTTATTCTAAATGCGTCTGAAAAATACATTAACTGTATTAAAACTATGTATCAGAAAATTACAATAATTAAATGAAACAACATAACGAGTTTTACAGCAAAAAAATACGTACTAGCTATTAGTTTAGTTACTTGTAAATAAAACACTCGGGCCGATTCATTAAAATATATATTCACATATACTTTAAACAGCTATTGTATTAAACGAAACACCAATTAAAACACTAATACCGAAACAGAATTACATATTATCAACAAACAAACTGAATCTGGTTTCCCACAAAATGTATAACAAATTTTAAATTTTCTTGTATTTGACTTAATAAATTAATGCTTACTATCATACCATAAAATCGTGTAACAGATATTTCATTTTGGATATGCAATTCTTTAATATGATTGGAAATAAATTTGAATTAAATGCAATAAATCACAACATCAGGCAACACTAAACGTTATTGGAAAAATCATGACAACGATAGACAATTTACTATCAACAATACATTAGTTAAACTCAACGTTAGACAAATACAATATATTGTCAATACAATTTACAAATACCTTTTTTTAGTTTACCCCCCTTAACGTTAGAGTCACTAATCTAGTTATTATTAATTTTTTAATGTTATTAATATATACAGTACAAAAATAAACTTTTTTTTCAGGAAATGACTGGCGAACGAAATTTCAGTTAGAGCTCCCTACGATAAGTTAAAAAAAATACAAGCTCGGATATAGTTAAACAACTTTTTCGGTGTAAAATAGTACTGTGACTAAATAAAAAAATTCATGAACAATCCCAGATGTACGTACATGTTTTATGGATTGCATTATGCAGTAAATATACTTGAATGTATATTGTTGCATCCGAAACATTCTCTTTAAATTAACCTAACTTTACACTATCCCTTCCATTACAAGAAAGATACCACTAATTAAAAATAATCACATAACCCTTTTTTATTTAAGGCTGATTAGAAATATTTTTATTAGTTTAAAACTTTATAATAAACACGGGAAATTTGAATAAGATATAAGGGTGATCCCATCTCACCAATGAGTCTTAGAATAAGTCATCGTGTTCTACAATAAAAATCACAAACGCGAGTGATTTTGTATTTTGATAGAAAAATAAGAAAATTCTTATTATTATCGTTTCCATAATAAATTAGAAAGATGTCAAGGCGAAATCTGTTACGATACTTTATTAATTTTAAGTAAAAGAAAATATCAGAAGTAATTTCATTATGAATATTGCTAAAGAAAAAAAAATGTTTGTAAATATTGTGGCGAAATCTCACTGAATATTTTGAGCAACAATCGGGGTTTTTTTAATAGATACACAACAGACTTCGTCTTGACAATACCAAAGATTAATTGCAGGTTCAGCAAAGGATTTTTAAAAACATTTGGATACTATTGAATTCAATAGTACATTTGACGATTTCCTGACTTTCATAGGTCTTAGCACATTATTTAACATACGATAATATATGATTCAGTAATACGCATTCCTCACTTCCCGCTTATTAAATATGTGACAAGCCTCAATCGCTTCAGTGTCCACGAGTTACCAGCTACAAAATATTAGTGAAAATTGTCCCCTCTAAACTTTGCTTGATATAACCAATTCTTTTTAAACCTCGTGTTCGTTAACTTATTTACTTACACAACACTGATCTTTTGTATCACAGAACCAACATTTTCCTATCAAAAAATATCATATAGTGTGAGTTATTAGAACAAATCTGTTATGTATCACCGTTTTATTTTCCTAACAAACATTATCAAATTGTATCAATTACTCCAACTAATCTCTTATCTATTATATTGACTGAAATAATTCACAAACTACATATTGAGCTTTCCAAAATCCTTACTGAACTTGCAATTAATCACTATAGTACATTCGCATTAAGAAAATAGTGACGTCCATCATGTTTCCATGATTTAACCAATGAGATTTTATCAAGGTTTTGTGTCATTGGTCAATATGAATTCTTTTCTCGTTAACTAACGTCTCATTGGCCAGTTTAACCTCTGAATATCATGACGTCACTATTTACTAAATGCGAATAGACTGTAGTGCCAAATACACTACGACATAGCCGAGAGCTTCTTCTTGGATCCCGAAATCAATCCCTTGCTCGGTTTCACTGTTGTTTCGTTTGCATTCACTGACTTCGCCTAAAGGGATAGGACGGGAAAGGTTATGAGTAATAGGATTTGAATGGTAGCTTTGAAATGAATATATGGAATGGTATTAGACCTCCTGTGGTAACAAATGAATATTGCCAGGGTTTTTACACCTGCGAAATATTCAGTTATTAATTAAATTATGTAAAAATAATTTATGGCTGTAATTAGTAAATATGTAGCAAACTTCCAAAGGATCTTATTGATCGTTTATTACATATGTAGGTACACAACCTTAACGCTGGGCGTGCATTTGCGCAAATGTGTCAAGAGGTTTCATATAGCCAATTTTTTTATACAAACATTGACTATATAACACCTATTACTAGAAATCCATTGATCATCTGTTGTTTGTTTACAAATTTCATTCTCGTTTACAAAACTTAACATAAACCATATGTAATAATCACCCCTATATAATAAAGTGACCTAGAAGATTGTGTCCCCAAGGTCCTGTCCACTAAATAAGTAAGTACATGAATGAACATGTACGTACGAACCTACCTCGTTATTATTGTATCGTCGTTGCGCCTGGAAGAACCGACAAACAAAATCATAACTTTTGAACAAGACAAAATACTGTTTACGTATTTTAAGACGCGGATTCTTGTTTGAACGATATATTGCGGAATATGTTCATATTCATTTGAGATATCATAAAACGGGTTTCACAGGCATGACGGGCGTAGCATGGAAGCTTTCATCTTCTTCTTCTAGTGGCACTCCATTACTGGAGGTCTACCGTCAGCCTGCTGAAACTTTTCTTGTCCCTGGCTGGAAGCTTTCATAGTAAATAAGAATTTTCTTCTTAAAATAACGTTCATCATAAACGTTATCGTTTATTCCCGGTGCAACAACGGTATTCTAATCGTGTTCTGTCCACCTCAAAAGGGATTCAAGTACACGAATGCACACATACTAAGGAACGTACCTCGAACGTACATACACATACTAAGGAACGTACATACACGTACTAAGGAACCTACCTCGTTGTTGTTGGGCTGGGTGGGCGCGGGGGCGATGGGCTGCCTCCGGGTGACGTTGGGCGACTTCCGCTCGATGGGGGTGCTGTTGGCGTCCACCGTCTGCTTGCGGTTCTGCCGCAGAATGGTCCAGTCGAACGTGTAGTCGTACTGGTAGTTCATCGTGCGGAACAGTATACGGAATAGCTGCAAGCGAACAGGGGTCTCAGTTAGTTGGTTACGCTATACGCTTCACAACTTGTGTGTACACACTCCCTTTTTTAAAGTGGCTGGGTAGTCAGTGGCTTAAGTACCCATCTCCGAAATTTCGCCGTATATAGGTACTGGCTATTACGTATCCAGAGGGATAGGCAGGTTTCCTCACGATTTATTCCCTCACCGTTAGCGACTGTTCAATTATGTACGTAAATGAAAAACACATTTAAATTTCATTCGTGGTACACGCCAAAGCCGGGATTCGATACAAGAGGTATTACCCACGGGGCTACAGCAGCTTTAACAGTTAGTAGTAACATACATACACACATCACGCCTGATTTCAGGAACAGGCAGAGATCAGTCCCCATCTTTCCCGACCCTGACAAACTACTTTCGCTTCATTGACACTCATACACACTCGGCGGTTATAGGTACTTCTAACATTAACCTTTTTCAATATGGCGTCTAACTGACTGTCTTTTGTCTTATTGGGTCGGCCCCTACATAACCGCCCTTGAACTTCACTTTACATGCATTTATTTTCTCAATCTACTATCATTCATATAGAAATATACTAACAGTATCATAAACTATACATAGAGTGTCATTAGAAGTTCTTATAACTACTGTATGGTAAGGTAATAATAGAATATGAAGGTGGAAAACACAAAAAATCACATTTAATTAACGAATAAGTGACATTTATCTTTATCAATTCTCAAATTATAAAATACGAGTAGTTTCAAATTAGCAACTACCCTCAATTAAGTTCTGTTCTGATTTGAAGTGTTTTTTACCTACATACCTATCTTAACGCACTACGAATATAATACTTAAATGTATGGTCCGTTTCAATACCATACTTACCTGTCTCAGATACATGTAGTCTGGGGCCTCGTCAAAGGTCATGCCGCGGCAGTAGTTCAAGTACATCGCAAACTCAGCTGGGAAGCCCTGCGATACAAATAAACACATTTATATTACATAGAAATATACTACTTATACATACCCATTTCTTAAATTTACGTTGACTAGTACCCTTAACACAAGTCTTAAATGTACTTACCAGGGGGCTAGTTTAATTGGTGTAATAATGTCCAAGTATTATTATTATTATACCCTAAACTTAAATTTAAACCTCTGATACAAGACATGAATATTGGAGTTGTGATCATAGAGAACATTGGTGACAGATTGCTAGCTCATCGCCCAATGGATTCCATATTTCCCTAGACATTTAGTCACACCTTAGGACATGCAAGGAAGAACAGCAGTTAGATACCAGAAACACTAAGGACCCATTAAAACAAATATGTTTAGTTATAATAAAACATGACATAATAATATGCTTTATGACTTGTGTATGCACATTGTATTGTAGGTTTATTATGGGGAAATTTATCTGGAATTGCGATAGCATGTCACGTATAAGCCACTCAAAGCCTGAGTTTCACTAGTCTAACTACATAATGTACTCTGTCCAATTAATCACCTAATTAACTAAGCAAGTTATTTTCCTACCTAGTTACTTAGTTACCTATCATTGATTTTTTATTACAAAATAGATATTTTTATATTTTTTTTACTACTATACTAATTAACCGCTTATAGATTTCTGTCATTAATAAGAATACTATCTTTTAATCATATTTTTGTCGCACTAACCTTGCATAGCACCTCCACAGGCGTGGACATTTTCTTCTCACTGATGCGCTCGTATTTTTGCTTCTTCGTGATAGCCTTCAGGCCTTGCCAGGGCAAACAGCCTCTGTAAGGACACAATTAAATGTTGTAAAAAGAATTTTATGCAATGTCGCTATAAGAATTTTGACTCTATCTTTTATCTGTAATGTGAATAATGAAAATAATTATTTGTAATTTTAACTTTCACTGAGCTGCTGACTGTGTTGACGAACCATAGACGACTGAGACGGAAATATATGTCATGTATAAGTTGTATTATGTCTTCGTGTGTGCGTTTTTACACTTGCAACATAAACGTTTTTATTATTATATTAAAAACTATGAGGACGTACCTGTTGAAATACATGAGCACGTATCCGAGTGACTCAAGATCGTCTCTTCGTGACTGCTCAATGCCCAGGTGAGCATTGATGGATGCGTAACGCGCAGTACCTGGGAATCGAAAGGAACGTGTTATCAATGTTCACTAAATAACTCTATTTAACCATTTTCCTTTAAAATATAAACGTTGCTCTCCAGTGGTTTTGACATAAAACCAGCGTTGCGTTTGTAACCAGACGCAACATACCCAGCTGAGTTAGAACCCTTTTGCTGCGACAATAACATGCACAAGTTATACCCCTTAGTTTGTAAGTTCTTTTTATTGGAAACGTTTTGTATTGTGTATGTTTTTGTGGCCGTAAATAAACGCTTTTTATTATTATTATTAAATAAATATGAAGAGTATACAAAATAAAACAATCAATGTATTAATGTAAATAGGTTAGTATTGAGACAGGCACAAATATTTACCCCTACAGACAGGATAGAAATCTTTTTATTAATTTTTAACTGTCCTAATTAATCAATCTCATTTTCAATATCAATCACAATCTCATGTGGCAGGTAAATTTGTATTCATTGTAAGAAAACGGGACTTATCGCGTATATTTTATAAACAAAGTATTACCTTTGTTACCCGACGTTTTCGTTAGTCACGATAAGACCCGTTTTCTTGTAAAATGAATAAAAATCGCTATTCTGTCAGAAACATTAAGTCTTTCTTATTTTTATATATTTTATAGCATATATCTCTTTTCTAGATATTTATTTCTAAACAACCACATTTAAATCAGCTGTCCCAAAACAAACTTAGTAAGAGTCATTTTTTTTTACGATCTTTCTTAATTTATTATAAAACTGTGTCTAACGCAAAAAGACTAGCTCTAACGCACTCAGAACTAAAGTTTATACTTATTGCCTTTATAACTTTCTACTTTTGACTTTTGGACAGCCACATTGAGTTTGTTTTGCTTCTCCTGTAAAATTTACTAAATGGCTCTTACTATAGGCTATTCGAGTTAAGTAAATAGTGAAGTCACGATTTTCAAAAGTAAACTGACTAATAAGACGTGAGATAATGAGAAAACAAGTCTCTTCGACCAATGGCGGACAACCGTTGTCACGTCTCATTGGTCAAATCGTGGAGTCATGATGACGTCACTATTTTCTTAATGCGAATATACTATAGGTTCAATACATCCAGCCACTTACCAGTTAAGTTCTTATCCTCTCGGTACAAGATATGTGCTCTGGAGCGCAGGTCTCGGTACTTCTTGGCGAGACCGTAGTCGATCATGTACAGCTTGTTGCAATGCCTGCCTATGCCCATGAGGAAGTTGTCCGGCTTTATGTCGCGGTGGATGAAGCACTTGCAGTGCAGATACTCCACTCGGGCCAGCATTTGGTCTGCGGACGGAAAATTGTTTAACTATTGGGAGGTAAGGAACATTTTTATGTATGTTTATAATAATAATAATAAGATTTGGACATTATTACACCAATTGAACTAGCCCCTCGGTAAGTACATTTAAGACTTGTGTTAAGGGTACTAGTCAATGTATATT
Source organism: Leucoptera coffeella (assembly GCA_030578115.1). Classification (NCBI taxonomy): domain Eukaryota; kingdom Metazoa; phylum Arthropoda; class Insecta; order Lepidoptera; family Lyonetiidae; genus Leucoptera; species Leucoptera coffeella. Next base: position 62,742 of record JAMBLF010000751.1, read on the forward strand.
TAAGAAATGTATACATATTATATATAGATAAATACATATATAGCATATATAATCAACGACCAGACTGGAAAGAAGTAGAAAAGCGTAGTTCTTAACTCTGTCTCCACCGGGAATCGAACCCGGGACCCCACGATTAGCGTTCAGATGTCTAACTGATCGCGCCACGGAGGTCGTCAGGAGGTAGTCGTTTATATTATATAATCAACATTTTTTTATGTATGTTATGTTTAATGGGAGGGAAGGATATCATATTTTGAAACTTGACTTAAACTGTAACATTATATATAATATTGTTGAACTAGAATTGCAACTATTAGGGGTTAAATAATAGTGGTGAGCTGTAATATTTGTTCTGTAATATTGATTAGGTAATTATTTATCTACATTAATAACAAACGATCTACAAAAAATTAGCTAAACACTGAAAATAATCTATAATAATGAAAAGTTTCTGCAGCATTGTAAATAATTTCTGATTTACTGTAAACATAACCATTCAGAAAACCTAAAACAGACAAATCAGTCCTTGCACAAAACAACATAGCTACATATGTCTGTGTAGAACAACCTATTAAAAAACTTCAGTATATGTAAATCCAAATTGTTTCAAACATTTTCACTTGGTTACCATATACCAGATAATCAGCACCTAATGCTAACCTAGTACCTAAACCACATCACCATAATAAGCATTGTAAGCTGAAACTCTTAACACATTGGTCGCCATGGTAGGTCAAAATGACCGGCACTTCATATACTTATTTGGGCGATGGTGACCAAAGTGTTAATCATAGTCTTGCACCTCACCTGCTAACATGAGCACCGTCTTCACGGTGAACTGTCTCGAGCAGAAGTTGAAGAGATCCTCCAGCGAGGGACCCAGCAGGTCCATCACCAGGATGTTGTGCTCTCTCTCGAAACCGTACCATCTAAAAAACACAAGTTTCTTTGTACACTGGTGGACATTCTATGACATAGTAAGGATGCCAACAGGCATATATTTAATATACACAAAAGGACCTTCTGTCTATATTAATATTTTTGTGCAGTAGGCTCCATGGAAACCTCACCAGAATTATAAAGCATAAAAATATAATCACAATATGCATTTGGAAATTTCGATTTCATTTAACCCTAAATGCCTTGATAAACCACGGTTGATATAAGGCAACCATTCTGCCAAAATTGCCAGCTTTTAGTAACACAACAACTCTAATACAATTTACCATATTTTTACCAAATTTCACATAATACTAAACAAAGCTATATTGATATAGGTATAAATAATTCTTTCTACACAATAACAAATAGTTTGTTTATGTGAGGTTAGCAAATCTATGGCCACTTTGAACCAACGTGTTAGCCAGATATTCAATAAACTATAAATAACATTAAGGAAATCCACTAAAAAAGGCACTATAGTCAGACATAAGATAATATGGTAAGACATAAGTTTATTTTAATAATAAGTTTATATTAATAACATATTTTTTTGTAAAAAATGTTTTTTTTTTTACTTTCAATAAGTAATTGTATGATCCTTATATTGAATAAAAAGATTTAATTTTCACACTGACCTTATGTGTGGGATGCCTATGCCCCCTTGGAGCATCTTATAGACACGTGACTCATAGAGAAGCTGGGGGTGTCTGGCTTTTATAGACTCTACTTTGACAGCGAGTTCCTGGAACAAAAAACAGATGTTATATTTCTTGTCATATGGTTAGTAAATGCACCATGAAGTTTAACACTACAAATATTCTATTAAAGTATGTAAATAGTATTAGTCTGGGATGTAAATAGAATGTTGATTACCTGCCTTCCATAGTAACAAATCATATGAGGCAACTAAGGAATTAGGGGTATTTGTCTATAGGGCAATGGAAGGGGAAAACAACAAAACATATTCTATATTTGAGGTTCTATCTGGTGTAGGAGGTAGATGTAAAAACATGAATGATAAGTAAAGAAAAAAAGTATTAGAAACTTTAGACATAGTATTATTCAAATTTATTTGTAAAGAGAGTATGATTGGTAAGTTTCCTCTCTAATACACATACACCTAACAATCATTATTCCTTAGAGAGTAGTCTCTGTGTCAGTAGGTCATATATTATACACCTAACCTACTTTTCATGATATAGCCATATGGATATGTTTGAAAGCTTGCATTCAAGTGATTAAGTCACAAAACAAAGATATCTATTAACAAGTTCTTGTTAATTTCAATTTAAAAAATTTGATACTAGTAGAATTAAAGGGAAGAATTACTTACAGGGTGGTAAATGTAAATAAATAATAAAAATAAAACACTAAATTTATAATCAGAATAGTGTTTTGAATGTTATCTCAAATCTATCTAACTATGTTTGTTATGATACGTCTATAAAAGGCTGTGATGCAATATTTATTCAAGTAAACAAATTTGGGAAAACATGATATTTTCAAAACAGTCGCTTTAGTAAACAAGTTCATAAAAAACTTAGAAAAGGTTCATTTTCAACACACAGGATTTGTATCACTGCTCACATAAAACATGTTTTTCCCTATAGAGAAGTAAGAAAAGATCACAAATCCCTGTCTCTATTATGGCAGAACATTTTTACTTCACTGACCATCATAAATGTTTTATAAAATTTATCTGCCTAGGTCAATAATACAGTTAATATTCCTTGTTTTTGTATTTTAATTGTTAGAATACATTAATGAAGTTGCTAAATTAATCCTAAGGCACAACTTCACATCATTTATTTAAATCTTTAGTTAGTAATTGTACTGTGGTGGTGAAACACAACTAAGTGTTATGAAATACTTTTCTATTACAGTACAGTTCTACTATTTTTAAAACATATGGTGAAATAATCATTTATATACCCAATGCATATAGGGCCAATTTTATTTTGATACAAAGTAATAATAACTAGATTATGTCTGTATCTTTAGGTGTACCAAATGTGAAAGTAACTTCCTATGTTTCATATCTGGGACCAATAACTAACCCAACAACAACTCTTATAAAATACTGAACATAAGATTTCCAGTATTTAGGAAACAAGCTTTCATAGTTTACGTTGCCAAGAGTGAATCATGTATTAAGCAATATACATGAAAGAAAACTAATGAATAAAATTTGCACATGTGCCTTTTAAATATACTCAGCAACAATCACTAAGGGAAATACACAATTAATATTTAGGTAAGTTCACTGTTTTATAAGAAGTGTTTAAATGTAACCTATACCAAAGCAATAACTATTCTCAACCAGTTAAAAGTGTTAAGCTACATTTACTGTAAATTTAAATTAGATACAATCTCTTTAACTATTTATTTACTAAACAGTTTCTTTCATCATTCTATAACTCTTCATGACATCCATTTTAACATACAATATGAGCCTATTTTTGACTGTAGGCGATTCAAATCAACAATATAAAATTTACTGAGCTCTAAACATTTCATTGCCTAGTTTCTTTTGAGACACCAAGGTCAACATTGGAAATAACAAGATGTTGTTCTAATAGCAGTAAATAACATTAGCATGTTATAATTCAATCATTTTATACACACAGACACATTGGAAAGTGAAAATATTGTAATTATAATAAGCATGAGTATGTATAAGAGTAAAATATACAGATATATTGCAGCTAAGTTGCAAATGCTTGCACAGTACCAACAAAGTTGTAACTAATGTCAATTGAGTTGATAGTAGGAGCATCACTGCTAGAAAGGGTCACTTCAAATAACAAAGTAGACAATGACAATACAGTTATAGTAATCCTTGTGCTGTATACAGTCGGACATAACTGAGAAAACGAAATCGTGTCAAACAAAGAAGTTTACACTTATAATCCAAACATAGTTTTATTCGATTTTTGTTGAAATATCACGTTTTCCAATCCATGTGGCCATTGACAAATAACAGAAGTTAACGTTCGTGTCATGACATGAAGTCGGGGCTTACAAAACGCAGCTTTCTCATGGGTAACCTAATTACAGAAATAGGTGTCGAACGGCCAGGTATCATAATAATGCCTGATGGATTCAATCATCAAAGAGTTTGCGATGAAATATACAATGAAATATTGGGAATACGTCACGGTCACGGCACAGATCATTAGAAAAGAAAATTTGTAATGTCGTGTGGCATCCATTTAAACAATTTTGAAATATAATTACCTCGCCACTGTTGATTTCTATTGCTAAGTAGATAACTCCAAAAGATCCACAACCGATCTTGCGTACAATGTTGTATTTATCACCTACAACCAAGTGTTTCCTCGCTAACAACAGGCGCTCGAAGGAAGCCATTTTATTTTGCCTTCATCACATCACACTTTAAAAAAATACTAATATTCCATCGCTCGAAGCGTATAAACACTGCACTGGCAAAATTTAGTGTCAGTAAAATAGTTAGAATACACTATTCTTTGTAAAACACTAAGAAAAAATGGAGAAAATCATTTTTTATTGCGAAACGATGATAGATGTCGTCAGTCAGCCTTCTTTTTGTGACATCACGAAAATTGGTATTGCCAGAGTGTTCGATCCCGTTGCTACGGTGACCGATGTTGCCAAGTATAAAAACGTAAACTACCATTAAAGTAAGCTCTACATGTATAGGAAAAGAAATAAAGGCTTTTAATAAAATTTTAAGATAAGAAAAATATGTATATTGTACCTAAATTGTTATTATTTTTGAAGACAACATAGCATAACAATTATAGGATATGATTTGATTAATGATTTTTTACTTCTTTTTTTTTTAAAACCAAATTTTACTCATTTCGTAAAAAAACCTTTTTTAAAATACTTATTTACTTATTAATTGTAATGAATGTAAATAGAAAGGAAAACATTTCGGGACACACAACAACCATTAACTCATTCGACGCCGCGCCATTTTTCAGCGTCTTACTAGCGGAGCCGCCATACAAACGGTCATGAACACGCGAGGCGTGTCCGCGGCTCTGCGACTAAGAAAAAATGGTAACGCCACGCGTGTCCACTGGCTCTGCGGCAAGTTTAATGTTTCTAAATACGTTGTGGTAGTTTATTTCCTTAGTTCTGTTTGTGCAACGAAAGAGATAAGGTTGTGGCAACAGTATAGTGATTTTAAACCAGGAATTATGGCGGAATATGGATATTTAGGTAAATAGGTAAATTAAATATGATGTGATTCTCAAACTTACATATATATTATTAAACTTATAATATTTTTTATGTTTGTATAGTATATAAATTATTTACTCATCTATCGACTAAAATCACTCAGAAACATATTATTGTGTAAGTACTAATATTATAATAAACAAGCTAACGTAGTGAGTTTGATGGAAAGTTAAACAAACTTTTAGAACCTCTGGTCGCATACTCAAAGTGGACACGCGTAGCGTGTTCTTGGCATCCCACAAGGTATTCGTTTTTAGTATAAACATAACTTCTTTCAAAGTAGAAACCACGTGAATATATGGTTATTCGTGTGGTAAATACCATGTACACAAATTCATATTAAATTTTTAATGTACTTTTCGATATAATCGAAAACTTATGGACACGCGAGGCGTGTCCGCGGCGTGGCGAGTAGAATTTTCATGGACACGCGAGGCGTGTCGTTGGCTCCGAATGAGTTAATAAAAATGAGCTACTCTCTCTCTTGCTAGTACTTTGTCAGAGGTCACTACTATAAAAATGTATGTTAAACATTTTTGGTATCAGATAGCACACATCACTTCGCTGCCCCCGACGAACACTATCGTAATAGGAAAATAACAATTTTACACCAGCAACTAAAAACTGAATATCGTAAAAACTATCAAATCTACAATAAACATATTTATACCAAATATAGAGGGTATTATTACACTAAATTTTAAATATTTTTTTTTATAAAAAAAAATTGTATCTAAATGAGATATTTAAGAAAATGTCTATTACTGAAATATACTATGGTCTGTGCTATGGTGAATATTAACGCAACCTAACTTTACGATAGTGATCGACGGAAATCACTAAACTGTATTGCTATAGTAATCGTGCGCTACGATATTGTTCCGTGATACATATGCAACACTGATATGTAATATATCACTCGAACAATATCGTAAGAGTAGTTTACTCTATAATGTCGGCTTTTGAGATTCGGTAATAGCCTTTTGCGTTATAAATCGTCTTAAATTTCCCATTGAATAAAAACATAAAGATCATTACTCAATGCATAAATCCAAAAGTATTCATTGCCCAACCTTAAAAATTTACTCTATGGCGTAATACGATGGTGTGGATACGAATATTCAATAAAACCGATTCTATGGTAGAGTACCCGCCACATAAGGTGGCAGTTGGAGGCGTCGCCACAGTCGCGTAATCCAGTGTTGCCAGTAAACACGCCAAAACTAGCACTCACTGTGCCATACGGCTCGATACATTATATTGAGGTTTCATTTGTAACGATCTTTGGTTGCAGAGCTATAAACTCAAATAAAACAAATTTATATACCAAAGTCAAAAGTCAAAATATTTTTATTCAAAATAGGCCCTATCATAAGCTCTCTTTGAAAGTTATTTTATGATCTAAGTACAAATTAAAAAAACTATATATTGACAAAAGGAATATATATGAGTGAAGTGGAAGGGCGGTTACGTAGGGGCCGGCCTAATAAGACATATATGTAACAGTCAGATAGACGCTATATTGAAAAAAGGTGACGTTAGGAGTACCTATAACCGCCGAGAGTGTATTAGAGAATGTATGAATGTCAATGAAGCGAAAGTGGTCTGTCAGGATCGGGACAAATGGGGATCCGTGATCTCTGCCTACCCCTCTACAGGGAATCAGGCGTGATGTGTATGTATGTATGTAAAAAAACTATTTCAAACATGGCACTGAGCATTGTCTTTACATATTTTTACCGAGGTTAGTTCACCAACCATTTCGGCTGCTCAAGATGCCACGTCATGAAGACCACGACCGCTCTGATAAGAGCGTAACGATTGAGAAGAAGAAGTTCAGCGGAGACCCTTGGAGAAGAACTAACAAGAAACTCCAGAAATCAATTTATTATAATCACCCTTAACAAACATAAAAATTACAAAGAGTGGGCAAAAAACACAACATACTAAATTTACCTTTCATACAAAATAACACGCAATGGCGGAAACGTCAAATTTAGTTCCAAGTTTGGCTACTGCCACCTTATGTGGCGGGTACTCTAAGAGCGCATACGATAGTGTTCGTCGGGGGCAGCGACTTGATTCTTACATATTAATCCTAAACCACAAGGTAAATATCGTCGTTGCGCCTGCCAAAACCGATAAAGACAAAATCGTAACTTTTGAGGAGAGACAAAAAACTGTTTCTTTTGTAACTAAGACCCTTAAGTCAAAAACTGAGTATGCACAAAATTAAAATAAGGTAATATGTATCTGTTGTAATATAATTTGTTTGTTATATGACTTTATTTTAGGACTCAGAATTTTATTTCTTTAATTTTGACACATAACTGTTTATTTTTGAGTCGTAAAAATCCGCTATGTGATTTTTCATTACAAAGCGGTTTTTCCAGTGACTTTATAATGCTGAATTAGGAAATATAATGATCCTACTCTGACACATAGCGGCTTTTCCCCCATAACGATAGCTCCAAAATTCTCTTTTACATTAGAAGAAATGATGTAAAGTGTTAAGTTAGCTAGTAATTTAACGTACGTATACGTAAAATTAAGCACAGTAATGTCCGTTTTACAGATATCCGTAGTTTAAACTAAGCGGTAATGAAAAAAAACCTAAGATCAAAGGATAGCATATTTATATATAAAAAAACTTTGGACGGACGGTAAATCTTTTTCCTGGCACCATTTTTAATACTCTTTATGCATTTTAGAATAGGACAGTAGGGCATCATCTACGTAAATCCGCGAACTACTTGAACGACTATAATGACTTGGGACCTTCGCAAGTTCGTTTAGCCATTTATTTACTGAAGCGGATTACCTACAATGGTTTCTTAGCATTGTTTGCTCTGTCACTATAGTTTGCTTTAACATTTTGTTGATATCATTTTTTCTTAGTTTGGATTAGGCCGAAGACTTGAGTCTCTATCAGAGGGTACAGGGTTCAAAACCCGCTTGTACACCGTTACAATGGAAATGAAGTTTCGTAATAAAAACACTTTTATTAAATGCATCGAATACTACGGTGAGGCAAAACATCGCAAGGAAACCTGAACAGGTAAAAGTTAGTGCCTATAATCTGGAGACTTTATGGGTTACTACCTGTCACATTGAGTACTAACTGTCTGGTCAGCACCTGGATCCGAGGTAGCCATAGAATTACTACCTCCACGATTGCGGGGATGAATACCTGAACTTCTAACTACCCCGCAAGGGTCGTGAAAGGTCGGGAACGCGTTTGTCGTTTCTCTTTTGTTGCTCTCGGAAAACTTAGTAATGGGAAGGCCCCCGGCGAAGACGGAATCACCCCTGAACTTCTCAGGGCGGGAGGATCTCCACTCCTGGAGATGCTTGAGGATTTGTTTAATTCCGTCATAGCCAATGGGACTACCTCGATGGCGTGAAGTGGGAGTGTGGTGGCCTTGTTTTTCAAAAAGGGAGACAAGGCCCCATTGAAGAGTTATAGACCAATCGCGCTCCTAAGCCACGTTTACAAGTTGTTTTCGAGGGTGCTTACAAATCCTCTCGCCTTAAGATTTGACGCCACCAGCCACCGGAGCAGGCCGGATTTCAGAAAGGCTATAGTACCGAAGACCACATTCACACGGTGCGGGAGGTTATACAGAAGTCCCATGAGTATAAACGGCCGCCGAGTCTTGCCTTCGTAGACTACGAAAAGGCCTTCGACTCGGTTGAGATCTGGGCTGTTCTGGAATCACTGCAGCGATGCAAGATCGATTGGCGATATGTGCAGATGCTGAGCAGCCTATATAGTATGGCAACGATATCTGTTCAAGTTCAAAATCAAAAGACGAGTCCTATACAGTGGCTCAGAGGAGTGAGACAGGGGGATGTTATCTCCCCAAAACTGTTCTCAAACGCACTGGAGGACGTCTTCAAAACTCTGGATTGGACTGAGATGGGTATCAATAACAATGGCAGATGCCTCACGCACCTTCGCTTCGCTGATGACATAGTCTTAATGGCGGAGTCGCTGCAGGATTTGCAGATAATGCTGCACAGTTTGAAAGCTACCTCACGGTCGGTCGGTCTCCGGATGAACTTGGACAAGACTAAGATCATGTTCAATGAACTTGTGGTCCCGGAGCCGATTACGATCAGATGATAGACGCTCGTAGCTGTCCAGGAACATGTCTACCTGGGCCAAGTATTGCAGTTGGGTAAAGACAGTTTCTAACGGGAGATTTCCAGAAGAGTGCAGCTTGGCTGGGCAGTATTCGGTAAGTTGCGTCACATCTTCTCGTATCCACTACCGCAGTGCCTGAAAACCAGTGTGTCCTACCCGTAATGACATACGGGGCCGAGACGTGGAACATGACAATCAGGCTAGTCCATCGACTACATGTTGCTCAGCGAGCTATGGAGCGTTCAATGCTGGGTATCTTGTTAAGGGACATAGTCCTTAACGAGACTATCCGGGAAAGAACCAAAGTGAGTGACATAGTCTATCGCTGTTGTAAGCTGAAGTGGCAGAGGCGGTCTATCCCATTCTACTGTCTCTAAAGTGTAGTTTGTCCAGAAGATTCTAATACTTTGCGCCGTTTGTGCATGTTTCTCACTGTCACTCATAAGAGTTTTTAGCTTCCCCTGAAGAAAGAGACCAAAAGTAATCAAAGACATCTTTGTGGGTTTGTTCTATTCGCTACAGCTCGATGTTGACAAGGAACACTTTGCATAACTCTTTCAGGGACAATGTTTTTAGTACTTCTTTTGTAGAATTTCCCAAATAATTGGAGAGTTTGGTTTATCTTTCTTTCTTCGGCCCACTGCCACTTCAGCTTACAACAGCGATAGACTATATCAATCACTTTGGTTCTTTGCCGGATAATCTCGTTCCGGACTCTGTCCCTTAACGAGATACCCAGCATTGAACGCTCCATTGCTCGCTGATATATAGTCGGTGGGCTAGCCCGACTGTCATGTTCTACGTCTCGGCCGCGTATGTCACTACGGGTAGGACCCACTGGTTATAAACCCTGGTCTTCAGGCACTGCGGTAGTGGCGACGAGAAGATATGACGCAACTTCCCAAATGCTCCCCAGCCAAGCCCCACTCTTCTGGAAATCTCCCGCTTGAAACTGTCCCTACCCAATTGCAATACTTGACCCAGGTAGACATATTCCTGGACAGCTTCAAGCGCCTCTTTACTGATCGTAATCGGCTCTGGGATCACAAGTTCATTGAACATGATCTTAGTCTTGTCCAAGTTCATCCGGAGACCGACTGACCGTGAGGCAGCGTTTAAACTGTGCAGCATTCTCTGCAAATCCTGTAGTGACTCCACCATTGAGACTATGTCATCAGCGAAGCGAAGATGCGTGAGGCATCTGCCATTGTTATTGATACCCATCTCAGTCCAATCGAAAGTTTTGAAGACGTCCTCCAGTGCGTTTGAGAACAGTTTGGGGGAGATAACATCCCCCTGTCTCACTCCTCTGAGCAACTGTATAGGACTCGTCTTTTGGTTTTGGACTTGAACAGATATCGTTGCCACACTATATAGGCTCATCAGCACCTGCACATATCGCCAATCGATCTGGCATCGCTGCAGTGATTCCAGAACAGCCCAGATCTCGACCGAGTCGAAGGCCTTCTCGTAGTCCACGAAGGCAAGACACAGCTGACGGTTAATCTCATGGGACCTAAGATGACCTAAGTGGCACCTAATTGGTTAATTGATCATTACTTTATGTTTCATTACGGACCTATATTGTTTTATGGTAAAGGGATAGAGTATAGAGTAATAGAGTTATTCGTAAGTACGAACACAGAGCTATTTTCCAACCAACATGCATTGGGTACAATATAGATCATGTGTAGCTACGTATCAATCTACCTAGACCCCTTTTTATCTATTAAAATCACATTAAGTGAGTACAACAGAACCAACTGATGAAATTCCCATGTGGTTTTAAGTTATGTTTAATTATTGAAACTTAAATGCCTATTATAATCAACATACTTACTTCTGCTTTGTGTAATACAGGTGCAACATGTTTTTATCACTTATTACGTAAGATTGCTATTCTAAATATTAATTATTTAATAACAAAAACAAACCAAATCATACCCGGCGCAAGATTGATATTCCGCTATGTGCAACCGCGCGCGCAACGCAGCGTGTAAGTACTTCGCAGAGGTCGAAATGGAAAAACCGCTTTGTGTTACTAAAACACAAAGCGGTTTAATACGCGGATTTTTGTTTGAACGATACATAGCGGAAAAGGCTATTTTCTTATTCTTTTGAGATATCAAAAAACGGGTTTCACAGGCATGACGGGCGTATCGAGTTTACTTTAAAAGTGTAAAAAGGTCAATTTTGTTAAAAAAACGTTTATCGGTTTTTCCAGGCGCAACGACGATATGTTTATATGAATAAAAAACATTCACGTGTTTAAACTCGAAAGCAGTAGACAGACCAAAAGAATCCAGAGAAACATTTAGTTTTTATTAGATTTTATTTATTTACTAAAACTACACACACACTACACCGATCCTACAGAGGGGAGAGAGGGGTAGGTAGTGTTTACAAAACACCACTGCCAACCTTACAAACCACTAGTTTCATTGACAAAAACAAAAATTATATTATTGTGTTTTTGATGAAGTTAATTATCTGATATAACTAATAAACTGTTAGTATGAGGCTTATTCATGGTAAATTATTTTTACATTATAAGTACCTACCTACTTATTCGATAATTTTGTCATGATAGTTTGTCGAGCTACTGAAAATCATATGAAACTTACAGTATAGAAATTTTAATATGAACTTTATGGATTAATTACATTCCCTTAATCAGATTCACATCCTTTTTAAATTGGACAAAACCTCAGTGATATAATGTGTCCTAGGTCTGGTCTGTTTCTTATATGAGATGAGATTTGTTTTAGCATAACATTCATGTAGCTGAAGTAGTTTAGAAATTATAATATATTTACACATTTGTTTTGTTTGTCTTTTATAGTGAAATGCGTTAAATACTATGGTGAGGGTAAACATCGTGAGGAAACCTACCTGTTCCCCAAACATGTAAAGTTAGTGCTTGTAAATGGTGATATGGCTACCACCTGTCACATTGAGTACTGACTATCTGATCAAAACGTGGGTTCAAGGTAGCTATAGAATTACTACCTTTGCAATTGCAGGGATGGACACCTAAACCTCCGACTACCCCGCAAGGGTTAATGGTTGTGAACACGTTTGTCTTTTCATATTTTTTCATCTTTAAATTGCTCTGACGTAAAATGAAGTTCAAGTCAGTTAGATAAAATAGCTGTAAATGCGTCAATAATAATGTACGTAATAACACATATTGAAAGTTAATACAGTTAGTATCAATTAGTTTGAGTATCTTATAATTAAGGCATTTGAGTGTTCAGATAAATGTAAAATAATATGGAATAACACATGTAGAAAAAACGAATAATAACGCTAATAAAATTCAGGCCCAACCAAAACTTAATCTATGATGTATGTTCTAACAAAATTTTTATGTGCATTTAAAATTAAATTAGTTTTTGTGAATAAAGTGAAAATAAAATTCACTTTATTCACAAAGACACAAGACCAACGACGGCAGCAACAAAACGGATAACTTAACAAAAATTTGATGGAGAAAAGGGATGTGGCGCCGTATGCTGGCCCCCGGACCCTGCAAAAGTGCCATTTATTTATTTTCTTTTGAATAACTTAAGGTTCCCTCTAGGTTACAGTCGCTCTTATTAGAGGGCCTAAGTTTGAATCCCGGTTTAGGCATGTATCAATGAATGAAATTGTTTTTATTTCGGAGATGGGCTTCCGATACCATACCGAAATTAAGAGTGTCTATTAAAGTTAAGTTCATATATAGCATTAAGTAAAAATCATATAAATATTTTGTAAATTAACACTTTCGTCGCCATGGTCCAAAAAAGTATATGTGGTGCCGGTCATTTTGACCCACCATGGCGACGAATGTACACAATGTTTTAGCTAACTAATAAAAAAAATGAAAGCAAGTTTATTTAAGTTCAAGAAGTTAGTAACAAATAATGTATAATAATAATAATAATGTATGTAAACAAATGTATTCTTTATGTTATGGTTTTGATGTTAGTAGTACCTATAACCGCCAATTGAGTATGAGTGTCAATGAAGGTGGTGTGTCAGGATCGGGATTTGTGATTTCTACCTACCCCTCTACATGTAAACTGTGTGATGATATCTCCTTTACAATGGTTGATTACAACTTTTAAATAAATGTAAAATGTAGCATAGTTTGCAAGGACTCAATGTTTAAATCATGGAGTTATTAATAAGAGGAATGGGCCTTACGTAATATTTGTATGGAAACTAGCGTGCCATTACGCGCGGTGAACAAGGTACGCGGGTTGGAGGGGAAATATTACAACCAATTAAAACACTGCATCGGCGAATCAGATTAGGTATCTTCATTCTACTGCACATTTTTAAACTCCGCAACAATTAAAACACGCTATTTGGACCTCCACATCACGTAACAGGGACCGCTCCTTAAGCCAAGTCCTTTTTATATTTGGTTCGTGGTTTAAATAAAAGAATCTTAGAGATTCAATCGAATGTAATATGGAAAATAAAATTAATTTTTCATTTTACCTAATGAATTAATAACTACTAATTGTTATTAATAAACAAAATCAATAATATCCAATTAAACATAACCCTCTAACCATCAATTAAAGAAAAACAAGTTTAAATCATGTAGTGAATACTAATAGTTTTTTTGTAATTTTTGAAAGAATTTATAATATTTGCTGTTCACTTCTACTTTAAGGTAATACACATATAAGAAACCTGCCTAGTCTTCAGACTATGCAGTAGTCAGTGCAAAAACATTAATACATGAAACACCACTCAATATGTACCCTAGGCGAAAAGTTGGTTTTATGTAGCCATAATATAAACTACTTGGAAATTGTTAAGATGAACACTGTTCTGACTACCATACAAGGGTAAATGGTCTTTAGTCTATGCTAAGTAAAGTTTAATTCATGAATTTCAATATTTTTATACACAATAATACTCAGAAGTCTAATTGTTTACAAAATTTAAAGATGTGTAAACAATAACCTCTGGTTAGGTTTGTGTGGGTTGTTGAGACTAAATTAGTGTTCTATTCCGCTTTCAAGGTCAACGTCAGCGTTTCTATGGCCATAAATGATCTCTTAATGCTAAAAGAGAGTTGCTATAGCTATTCCATTGACTTAAAAACACCTACATTAATAGAATGACCTAGACATTTAAATTAAAAAATTGTAGCCTTCCTGAAGCTTCAATGTAATTTCTGTGCGAATGGGTGATTAGCGTGAATTGTTAAGCACCTGAAACATAGATTTAAAATTACTTACCTCACCGGAATACATGTTAACAGTCAAATAAATATCACCAAAAGATCCACCACCAATTCTTCGCATTATTCTGTATTTAGAAGCTATTATTATATTAGGCTTTCTTCTCTTATCAAAGAAAGCCATTTTGGTGAGATGGGATCACCCTTATACTTAAACTAAACTAATATATATTGAATTATATCATAAATAAATTAAATTTCTAAAAATAATTGTTTTGGGTAAACTTATATTTTTTGTTACGGTTTCGCGAGCGAGTTCTAGGGATGTGATTCGTGTGTTGCTTTTCACAACACTACGACAATTTTTTACAATATATATTCATTATGCGTAAATGTTATTTTAGCAATTTAAGAAAAAGGTTTTGAATATTTTATTACTTCGTTTTAAATATTATTGAAACAACTAATTAAGATTTTTTTATTAATACTGTTACTTTCCAATAGCAAGAAAAGATTATGTATCATACATTAACAAGAAGTATAATTGATAATCTTTACACACAAGTATTGTAGTTTTAAGAGATTCGCGATTTATACTCATGATTAATTACTAACGGGAATTATCGCGTAATTATTACACAAGTATTATACATTACAAAAATCCGACCAGATTAAATACAATTCTTATATGAGATTTGTTTACCAAGATGTATATATTCTGCCATTCAACTATTTAGCGTCCTGTATTTAAAATATCGAATGCTACTAAATTCAGTTACTACGAATAGCACCTACACAACATGTTATCGATACATGGTAGTGTTGCAAGCTTTTAATAAAAAAACGTGGTAGCATAAATAGTAGAAATACAACAAGCGAAAACAATGCTACCATCTTCGCAAAAATCTTTAATTGATTTTCTAGTAATTTTTATTGATTGTTTTTTTTCTAGTTATTATAATTGATTCAATTAATGTCTACAATTTTAGTTCAGTAAATAAATAGAAGTAGGAATCAGAACGTTGTGAATTTTAGTAATGTGTATAACTTTACGACAAATATATTCTTATAAGAATGTTACCCAAGAAGAAACAGATTATATTTAGGAGAAATTAAATATATATCTCTTTCAGTTATAAATTAATTTCAGTAGCTGAGTTTTAAATGATTATTAATGAAAAAATTAAATTGTGTATTTGTTACAGGATTTGCAATACGATTTTTCTGCCTTATAAGAATTAAAATTCGGACAAAAATTTTGATTTTATATATTTGTATATAATATATGCTAAAGGGAGAACCTACCTATAAAAATTCTATTAAGTTATTTCAATAAGTATTCATTTTAAAATATAATATACATTTTTCAACTTTACTGATTTTTTATATTATTTTACGCTATTTGTTGCATTCTAGATTACAATTTATTATGAGATGTAAAAAATGTTTTATTAATAACAGTTCTTATTATTATTATTATTTGTTATCAAGAACAAATTTTCAAAAAACATTTTTGTCTATTTCGACAAATTTTGCTCAATATTCATTTCATTCCTTCGACTCGCGATTTATGTATACAACCTCCCTTTTATAATGCGTCGTGATAATCAGACGCTTGAGTGCCTATCTGCGAAATTTCGAAGGCATGTAAGGTATAAGTTACTCAAAGCCCGCGTTTCACTAGATAAGTTCATTATTTAATATCATTCATTGTTTGCAAGCCAGAGCCGGGATTTGAACTAACGTATTAATTTATAAACTGCTTTTTTTCCCACACTCACTTACCACACCTTAGAGATCGCGCCACATAAGGTGGCAGTTGGAGGCGTCGCCACAGTCGCGTAATTCAGTGTTACCAGTAAACACGCCAAAACTAGCACTCACTGTGCCTTGCACTGTGTGGACTTATCCTTCTTATTATATATTACATATATTATGTGTTCCTTCACTCTGTCCGCAATAGACCGTTTAGTCTGTCCGACGTAGGATTTCCCACAGCTGCAATCAATCTTATACACACCCTTATATCTTATATAATGAGTATAAAACGCGAATCTTTTAAAACTATTATTTCAAACTTGGCACTGAGCATTGTCTTTACATATTTTTTTACCGAGGTTAGTTCAGCGGAGACCCTAGTTTGGAGAAGAACTAACAAGAAACTCCGGAAATCAATTTCTTATAATCACCCTTAACAAACATAAAAATTACAAAGAGTGAGCAAACAACACAACGCAGGTAATACTGAATTTACCTTTCATACAAAATAACACGCAATGGCGGAAACGTCAAATTTAGTTCCAAGTTCGCCGTCTGCCATCTTATGTGGCGCGATCTCTACCATTATAATGTATCGAGCCGTATGGCACAGTGAGTGCTAGTTTTGGCGTGTTTACTGGTAACACTGAATTATGCAACTGCGGCGACGTCTCCATCTGCCATAATATATTCAAAATTATAAACATCACAAGCTCTCTTTGAAAGTTATCTTATGATCTAAGTATAAATTAAAAAAACTATTTCAAACATGGCACTGAGCATTGTCTTTACATATTTTTTACCGAGGTTAGATCAGCGGAGACCCTAGCTTGGAGAAGAACTAACAAGAAACTCCGGAAATCAATTTATTATAATCACCCTTAACAAACATAAAAATTACAAAGAGTGGGCAAAGAACACAACGCTGGCAATACTAAATTTACCTTTCATACAAAATAACACGCAATGGCGGAAACGTCAAATTTAGTTCCAAGTTTGGCTACTGCCAATTTATGTGGCGGGATCTCTACTAGTCGCTGATGTCAACTTAAAGACTACTTTTCACAATACGTATATAAACTACCATAGAAATTAGTTCGATGGTCAATATTAGTAGAAAGATAAATGATACACAGTCAATAAATTCGGTGATTATACATGTGATGTACTTATTGGTTTCAACCTAATAATATAGTGCGTATTAGTATTGGCCATAGTACTAATACCTTGGAAATGGCGGAGATGGCACCTGAACATCTGGTTTCCCTGCAAGGGTTAATGGTCGAGAATGCCTTTATCTTCAAGTAATAAAAAAAATACACAAAACACGGTAGGAGATAAAAATAATAAACAGTTCTGAATAAATGACGAAAGGTTTTCGGTTCTTCCAAATAATCTAATCGTGACAAAGGAGTAGTCTTCTTCCGACATCTATTTGTACTATCTTATAAATGTAAACAACGAATATATTAATCTATATAGGGTGATAGGCTTGCAACCTGTCACCATTGTTCCATTATGGTATCACAACCCCAACATTCATGCCAAAAAGTAATCTAGGAGATGTTATCATGACTCCGAGAATCTATCTATTCCAAAAGGGATTAAAGGACATGTATGTTTATGTATATGTGTATGTTATAACAGATAAAATTGTTTTAAAAGTGAAACTCTAATTACGGTAAAACACACATGATATTCGTGTATTCACGTAACTCAATTCCGTGTAGCTCAGTTGTTTGGGCACACTACTTTGTATCACAGGGTACATGGTTCAAATCCCACTTGAACATCACCAATGAAAATGAAGTTTAATGAATGTCTATGTAGAGTTAACGCTAAAAATGCAGTCCCAGTAACTTTTTATAAAGTTTACGTTTATAAGAACAAAATATAATATTTTCATTTCGAAGCCCGCGAACGTATAGTTGCCATGACAATGCATAGTGGCGCCAGTTTTCAAATGTAAAAGATTGTCTTTTGTTCTTATAAGCTTAAACCTTCTAAAACGTTACTAAGACTGCACTTTTAGAGCTGACTGTACATAAAGTAATAAAAATACATTTGCTAAATGTGCCGAATACTACGATACGCCATGCCGACTTAGCAGTAAGGTGTATGACATCTTTAGAAATAAATAAATAAATGGCCATGACACAATATTCAGGTAGTAAATCCGGAGGCGTGATTCTAAAGACACCTGACCAAGTTCCCACGGGACAATTAGACTCGCCACAATGGACCCAAATGTATCTGTTACTGCTAATTTATTGGCCTCTATCGTGTCGTGTTAGCTGGGATTTGCCGAGTGTAATCAGCTGGCGTTTTATTTTTAGGACTTTATTTTAATTTTTAATTTAAAGCGTTTTTTCACATTACATACTTATTTTGGAAAAAAGGTGACGTTAGGAGTACCTTATAACCTCCGAGTGTGTATGAGTGTCAATGAAGCGGAAGTGGTCTGTCAGGATCAGGTCAAATGGGGATCCGTGATCTGTGCCTACCCCTTTACGGGGAATCAGGCGTGATGTTAATGTATTTATGTATGTACCAATAAATTCTAAAATGAGCGATTGCACGTATAGTGTAGTAATCGTTTTATAGAGTACCTAGTTTTTTTTCTTGACGATGACAATTCGTATTAATCGATTAGCCACTTTATGTTACAGATTATGTGTAATTTATATCTTTTTTTTTTGATGAAATGAAAAAAAAAAGAATGATGAACGTAGAAAACACAAAGCATTCTCGGACCATAATTTTCACAGATTCGAAATGCGCTCTGAGTATGTTGAGTTTATATTTACATCACTAAATCAGCACTTTAATAAACATAATCCGCCATGATTATGTTATTAAATTAGCAATTTAGCATCAAATTATAAATTAAGACGGCAAAAACTCATTTCGCGCCGTTGCATAAATGTCACTCTAGTAGTAAAAAACAAAGGACAAACGCGTTCACGACCATTAACCCTCTTCCGAGGTAGTCAGAGGTTCAGGTGGCCATCTCCGCAATTGAGAAGATAGTAATTCTACGACCACCTCGAACCCACGTGTCAGTACTCAATGTGACAGGTGGTAAGCCATGTCGCCATTTACAAGCACTAACTATTACCTGTTCGGGTACCAGGTAGGTCTCCTCACAATGTTTTCCTTCACCGTAGTATTCGACGCGTTTCGTAAATGTATTTTCATTACGAAAATGTACATTCATAAAACTCCATTTCCATTGCTACATACTCCAACGGGATTTGAACTCTGTACCCATTGATACAGAGTCCCAAATAACTGACCTACGTTGAATAATTTAGTAGTAGTCGTAGTACTAATTTACTATAGTATAAAATATCAATAAATTAAGTAATCATAGACACTTTCTCTATGGTAGGGTCTGCGACCATTTGCGCAATGGACCACCCATGGTGTCAAATTTGTCACTAAACCACAAAATTCAATGAATCACCCCACTAATGATACCCTGTCTACTTCCTAAACGCAAAGAGTCGTTAAGTTATAAAAGAATCTTCAATTGGCTTCGGAACACCTGGTAATGAATATATAAATGCAAATATCACGACTAAAGTCCTTTCTGGGGAAGACAGATCTCTCAGGACCACGTGACAAAAAATCTCATCGACCACTTCACTACATAGTATAAAACAAAGTCGCTTTCTTTGTCCCTATGTCCTTTTGCTTAAATCTTTGAAACTACGCAATGGATTTTGATGTGGTTTTTTTTAATAGATAGAGTGATTCAAGAGGAAGGTTTATATGTATAATAACATCCATCAAATAGTAGAGTAGACTATATATTTTATACCCGTGAAAAGCCGGAGCGGGTCACTAGTTTAGTATAATTATAATGTTTGTAATAATATGTTAAGTTAGTGATTGGTGTCTAGCCCATCGTTTAATAGAAACTATTGACCCTAAGTCCTCTAGTTGCATGCTACAACATGCCAAGACAAAAGACAGGTAGTTCGAACTTAATTTATGTCTTAGAATTAGCACGAGAAGAATATATATGTATACTAAATGTTCCCACGGATTTTGTCTTCGCTTTAGGGATAAATAAAAAACGGTCAACATACCAAAAAGGTGGGTTGAAACCTCTTTTTCTCAAATATCCTTTAGGCGACATAATTTAATTTATTACAGGACTATAACCCGCCTTCGAGTCTAACAAATTGCTAAAATAGACTTTCCATTGTGTGAGATACAAAAAGTTTTATTGATCGGCTTAAAAAGTCGATTCGAAGCCTTTGGTCAATGAACAGGTGTGGTTTGGCGGAAGAATGAAAAATAAAAAACTTTACGTTTATTCATAATTTTTTCTAGGTTTTTGGCATTTTGTGTGTTTAAATATTTCTTATAATATTTATGATAATATATATTTTTTGCTAGATTGATTATGAACGGGGAGGTTCATTTATTTTGAGATCCTATCCTTACTTTTAGCAATGTTATAAAGGTAATTATTTCTAAAAATACGTATTTTATATACCTACCTATTATCTATCTATTAATTAACCAAATATTATCTTATTTAAAGTACATATTACCTGTATAAAAAGAAGTAGCAAGTGATATTTAATCAGAATAATAATTTGTTAACTTATAATTCTGATGCAAACATTACACGGATCATTCACATTTATATCACTCTTCTTTTCACGTCCGCCGTTAAATACAATAACATTATATTTACCTAAAGACTTCTTAGAAACTACCCTGTCATCGTATGTAGTTGCTAAAGACGGCATGGGCAGTGGACCCCACGCTGTGTTGTTTATGGAAACAACTTCCGAATTTAATTTAGCCGAAAAGGACACAACGTCACGCATTCAAAGCGTGGGAAATAACAATTTGTTTGCACTTATTTTATTTCAACTACAATGCACTTATTGGACGATAATTTTATTGATATAAAATATTATCTAGTGCTGGTTTATGACTGATATAACATATTTAACATTTCTTTATACATAATCCGTCTTTTAATCCCTTTCAAAGTGGATAGAATCTTGGAGAAATGATAAATATTTGGATTAGAATATCAATGACAGTTTTCTAGCCCATCCTAAATTAGCCTACATCACTTATATCGCGAAATGTTAACAACTTTGTTCCCAATGACTGTTTAATGTGTTCTTTAGAACCTTAAGTTTTGTGGTCTTCGAAGATTATGGAATTGAATATATATGAAGAGGTGATGTTAGACAATTTAAGAAGGCTGCGTATGTATGCATGTGGTAAAAATATATCTAACAACGCTTATTAACATCTATACGCCTCCGTATACGATAGTCGGCGGTAGGTCAATGGTCCTTCTAAATATACTATAGCAGTTCTACCATCTTATTTATGTCTTTCTCAACAAAACATTGGAATAGTGAACTTTAAACTGGTCACAAAATTACAAGGGCTCGAGTTTCAATAAAAATCGATATCTGACAATAAAATACGAATCGATCGATCACATTCATAGAATAGTGTTGCAAATTTTTGTATCGATTCAAATATCGACCTTTTGATAGTTCTTTAGTCGTTGTGAAGGTAACATCCGAATGGACATAAAGTGTTCACTTCCTTTTAATTCAATCTCTAAACAGGCAAGAGCGAGTTATGTTTAGAGACATTGGACTTAGGTTTGTAATGTTTTTAATTTTATTTACAAACGTTGTCTGTATAGTTGTTGTTGTATTAGCGCAGTATTTTTACTTATTAAATACATTGGCATACTTAAATATCGTGAGCAGTGGATAAAAAATTGAAGGCATGTTTCCTTGGTTACTTTTAGTATTAGATAGTATTCTATTATCTGTGGTATTAGTATGAGGTTGTGATAGTAATAATGTGGAACATGCATTTATAGAAATAAACCGTCTATAACCGCCGAGTGTCAATGAAGCGAAACTGGTCTGTCATGATCGGACGAATGGGGATCCGTGATATCTGCCTACCCCTCCACAGTAGGAGGAAATAAGGCGTGATATGTATGTATGTATATCATTAGCTATATTTTATCCTGGACTATTCACTTATAACAGTCTTTTTACACATAGGTATTATTAAATTACAGTGAACAAACACCTATCACAATTTTATTTAAGACTGAATATACATACGTATACATTCACGTCTTTTAATCCCAGACAGTAATAGATGAACTATCAGCTCAATCCCTTTCATCAAATTTTTGAGTTTGTTATCACGTATATTACGGTTTATTAATATCATTAATAATAACAGGATACCTCTCGCACATAAATTATTCGGCATATTATACAAAATTACTTTTCATTGACATTTAATACGGACACAGATATAAGAATACTTGCAACGGATTCCTAAACGTAACAATTAAATGAAGAAACACAATCGCAAACAATAATTTATCTTGGGCAAATGTTGTGACTGGATACTTCCTATGAATTGTTGGCCCTGATGACCCATTCAACAGCACTTTATGAGAGTGAAATACGGCGATTGAGATGTTATTAGGACGCACGTGGTATGATATTGTAAGCCCTTACATTAGAGAGTTTCTTGGCATTACTTCTCTGCAGACATTTATCTTTACTAAGTGCCATTAGTTTTATTAATCTAATTTGATTTATTGTAAGAATTTTTAAGATTTAATGATTTTTTTTTATAAAAAATGTTTTATTTTATTTTTTCATAAGTGATTTTATAATCCTTATGTTGAATAAAAATATTTTCGTTTCATATCATATAATCTGTAGTCAGAGAGAATATTTTAATAATACGTGCTCTGGGTAGTTCCCTGCTAGACTGGGACGTAAAAAGAATGCTAACTATCTGCTGTACTTCCCGGCATGTGCGAGGCGACTAAGAGACTAAGGATAAATGGAATCTTTTGAGCGATAGGTCTGTCTACTAGTATAGTATAGCGATAGTACTGTCTAGATGATCTGTCACCAATGTTGAGATTGAAATGTTTTAATGTCTCCAAGGTTCTGTACACCCCGAAAAGGGTTAAAGGACGTGAATGTCTATGTATTTGCTCTAGGAAAATGGTTATATAGACACAGGTAACATTATACTAGGTTAGTCGTAAATGTTCTCAGTCACTTAAAAAGATGCTAGTTATAAGGGCTCAATAAAAAACATATTAAGATAAGTATTTATTAAGTAATAATTGATGTTATTACATACGGACTAGAGATTTTCCTGTGAAGTATGTAATCCTGTTGTGAATAAATAAATATTGCCTTCTGTTCGTTAACCTCTTTGGCCTCAAGAGTCTCGGACCCAAGTTTACTAATTTGTCATGAATTGAGACATAATTATTTCCTTCCTCATATTTCATAGCTATCGTGTAGGTGCGGAAATTGATATTGCATATGTGCAAAAAAATTCGCCATTTTTAAAGCAAAATTTGACATTATTGCTGATATTAATGCTGAAATTTGTCATTCAACTTCACACTATTACTGATCTAATATTGAACTGATATTTTGCAAAAAGCATGAGTGGACTTGGGCCCCTGGTTTGTATCTGCAAAGGTTTTCAAACCCCTCATTTCATCAAAAGTAGTACCTATTACTTAAATTACAAACTGTACTATTTACAAATACGAACTATATTATCTTTCTACAAAGGTGGCAGATTTCTTCCTGGTTTTCTTCAAAGTAACCAATAGCAAATGATTACCCATGCATACTTACATTGAGTACCTACGCCCTCCACGTTTTGGTTTGTTGATCGACGAGAATCGCTGCGTTCTTGCGGTTACAACTGTTTGATGATTATTATCCTTATACTAAGGTTCTATAAAATTATAAGGAAGCAAAATATATATAAAGGACCTAGCGAGTTCGGTGTCAATCTGGAGTTTGAATAGATATATAACAAGCTGCCATTGAATGGATGAAATTGGTCAGTCAGTTTTCTTTGTTAATTTTCTAACAAATTTGTTCTAGACCACTATTGACAAACAAGTTACATACGTAAACAACATGGATAACGCTGACGCCACTTGACCCCATTTCATTTCTCAATAGTTTCATATTGCATATTATTTCTTATTATTATTTCTTTTGCTAATTTGCCGCATTAATATTGGCATGAATCGTGTATAGTCCTAACTTCGGATGTACTTAGAACATGCATGCAACGTAGCCGAAACGTCGGGTTAATAAAGATATTTTTATTATATAAAAACTTACGCGATAAGTCCCGTTAGTTATTAATCATAAATAAAGTAATCAAATGAAATTAGTTTCTTTTTAAAGCTTGCCCTGTGGCTGCGAATATCTTATAATGTTTGTTCATACTTACTCCAATTAAACCTTGTAGTGTAGTATTCCTATATCTGTGCCCGTAGTATCTTAGCAATTATTATTAGCAAATGTTTTCCCTCACCGTAGAAATTAAAAAAGCTTGCATTGTGCACTGATGTGAATCGAACTAACCCTTAGACTAGTTGATAAACGAAATCGAAATACGCATTTGCTAAGTTATGTAAAATAAACGAATAGATTCGGCTTCCGAAATCAAATACCCGACTACTAAAATAGTGTGCATCTGGATTGAGCGCCCATTATTCAAATATTGGACAATCGAAATGAAAGTCACTGGGCATGTAGTAAAACCTATAGCATTTATTTATCTTGTGAAAGAAACAAGAGGATTGTTCCTTAACATTGATAAGTAGCACACTTTATTGGGATAACTAAAAAATCTTAACTAAAATTATCACATCCTTAATACGGTAGTTGTATAGTTGGTAGGCAGCGACTACGGA
This sequence comes from Leucoptera coffeella, assembly GCA_030578115.1. Classification (NCBI taxonomy): domain Eukaryota; kingdom Metazoa; phylum Arthropoda; class Insecta; order Lepidoptera; family Lyonetiidae; genus Leucoptera; species Leucoptera coffeella. The sequence continues at coordinate 87,777 of JAMBLF010000751.1, forward strand.
TGATTTTTAGCGATCCTGCAAACCGCTTTCACTGTATAATATCGGTAATATCGGCTCGGTGGTAATTGGTAATTTTTCCACAGCAGCATATTATTTGAGCTTTATACGTTTATATATATGTCTTGGAAAAGAAGGTTTTACTCATGAAATATTGATTACGAGGGAAAAGATCTTAAATAAAACGTAAACTTATAATTCAATCAAATAAATCTCTTTTTATTATTTACATAAAACAAGTATTGTTGCACAATTATCATACATACATTTATGATACTATTTTAATACAATTCAAACTATATCATTATTAAAGATGTATTAATTCAAAACCTATCTATACAAATAATATTATTTTTGTAATTTATCGACTACGTGCATTTTGTATTAATTAAAGAAATTAGTAGTTTCATATTATTACATCATAATACAAGAACGAAATTTTGTGAAATTATACACAGGTTTTAATGAAGATTCCAAATAACATAGAACTAATTATTTACAGTCAATCACAATGAAGTTATTTTGCATGTTTAGTAGAGAGAAATAATAAAAGAAAATTCTACAAACACGTTCAATTTTAAATTACTTTCATTTAAAACGCACGATAAATTCACACTAAGCTTATGAACACTTTCACCATTTGCCTAAAACATCCAATCACCTTTTGTCAGAACCCGTAAATATACGGAAAAGCGGTCCCCGTCGGAACGGCCGAAAGCGGTACAAAAACCGGCATCATTCGTTCAGCTTGGGCATAATGGGTCTTCGTATGCTTTTTAAGGTGATCTCTTCTGCCAAACTTCTTCCCACAGGTTCCACAAGGATAGGGTCTGACACCAGAGTGAATTCTCTTATGTCTGGTTAACTCTTCGTTCCTAGTAAACGATTTTCCACAGTTCTTCTCGTCGCATTTGAACGGACGTTCGCCTGTGTGAATTCTTATATGACCTTTCAATTGGCCGTTGTTTGAGAAACCTACTTGGCAATGAGGACATTTGTATTTCTTTGGTCTCTGTTTTCGGTTTAAGAGTTTCGCCTCGTTCTCTTGATGAAGTATTCTTGCGTACTCATATTCCATTGCGTACCCTTGTGCTATGGATTCTAGGAGTAATGGGTCTGTAGGTGGTAAGCCTAGGGCATTAGCGATGTCTAGTGTCGGAATGTAATCAGGTACTAATCCAGGGTAAGTGGTGTATGGTGGTAAGAAGGTAGTAGGTAAATAAGGATGTCCTTTAGGTATTTGAGCTAAAGGGTTGGAATCCGATTCGATTTTCGTCTGTTTATCGGGTGATTTCAGCAGGCGATCACAGCATTCTGTAACAGGTGATACAGGTGAATCTTTTGAAGTTTCGTCAGTGGTAGTCGATACTGTTGAGTCTTGATCTATATTTCTTCGTGGCTTTTTGAACAAGCCTCGTATTTTTCTTAGTCGATTTTCTCTCTTGCTTAGCTGAGTCTGTTTTGTTAAGCCTTCTTTTATATTAGTAGTTTTCTCGCACTTTTGGTCTGTTGATTCATTTTTGTCTTTGGTCTCCTTGGCCAGATCCCAGGGGCGAAATAGCCTAGCGTAGTTCTGTTCAACGGACAACATTTTCTCACAATAAAGGGACGTCAGCAAGCGACGGTCGCGAACTGCATCCCCTATTTCATTTCAACAACTTTTATATATTGCTGTGACAATAAATTTAATAAAAACGGCCCAAAGTAGAGGGATGTCCGACACAATGCATGCGGGAAAAGGATGGCGCATTTTTCAATTGTTGCACACTTGACAGGCCCTAAACTTTATCAACCGCACCCAGACCTTTCTTCCTCTGAAATACACCCTAACACCTCGTCAATAATGTTCATTTTCAAGTCTTAGATATCGTTTTTGAGCCCTTCTGTGTTCCGTGTAGAAGTTTTTCAGAGATCGGGGTGTGCATTGTTATTTATGTTGATTTTTGTGCGTGCTCCGGAGGCGGGCCATGGGGCTGATCGTTTCACTCGAGTGGTTTTCCCCGCAGCTGCAACATGTTTGTTTTAATGGTTTTTCGCCGATTGTTGTGGCCGCGACACTGTTCCCTCGTATTTATGCCATGTATGTCCAGATGACACGCAGTTGCCATCTATTGTTGTTTTTGTGGAGCGATGAGAAGCCATTTTGGGGTCTGCTTTGGTGTTAATTGAAATCTATTGTATTATACCTAAATGTATTGGTTATATTCCATAAATTAAATATTTGTGAAAATCATTTATGTTAATGTGATTTCATGTTCGCAATAATTTTTTTAAACTAGATAAGTATAAAAAATACTTTCAGTTTTGTCCTACGTAGTTTGAATTATTATAATAATTTTTATTTAGGGAAGATAGAAATCAGACATTATTTATTAGATTCTCAACTGAAGCATGACTATCGATTCTAGACCAAACTATCAGCATGATTTGTCCTAAATGCTGATTATCATTTATAATTACCATATTGAGATGGAAAATGTTTAATATAAATTAACAACTCACGAACGTTAGCCATACGTCTAGGCCATATTATCGGCATGTTGTTAACAATTAAGGATCTTTCTTAGGTATTTTAGAGCTGATACTGATACAGATACATATTATACATATTCCTTACTATCATATATATTTATTCCCTTAGCGTTGAAAAGTTACGAAATATCCTTGAAAACTTTATGTCCACACTTTCGGAGTTTTAGGACGTGATATTTATCCTAATGGTGGTACCGTATTTGTGCACTATTGTCACTATATAGTGACCTTTAAAACTTAATTCATAGTATGTTCGTAATATTATTATATTTTACTTGAAACGACTGATCTCATCGATTAGAATTAAATATGCAAGTATTAAGTATTAGTTCAAAAGAATTTAAGAGTACCTTTACATCACACTCGCGCCTAAGCTTGACCCCAAACCATAATTGTAAGCCACAGACCCTTTTTAATTCATTGATAGAATCGACAAAACAGCATCGATCATATTGGTGATGGATCGCGATCCAGATTTTTGTCGTTTCCCGCGGTTTGCACAAAAGCGCGCATTTTTACCTTTTAGTTTGAATTCTACTAATCAAATAATACTGATGCAATGGGGTCATGAAGTGATTGATGGGGGATTGTGTTTGTATCTACCTCTTTGTGGTTTTCTATGAATAGGAGGAGGAGGTTGGAATTCAACGGGAGTTGATTGTATTGTGACCTGTCTTTATTATTTGGTTGTGTTCAATCAATCAGCCTATGTCAGTCCACTGCTGGACGTAGGCTTCCCCAAGGTTACGCCAAAAAACACGATCACTCGTGGCCCTCAGCCAACCACTACCAGCGACCTTTTTCAGGTCATCGGTCCATCTTGCAGGGTGGCGTCCTACACTACGTTTACCGAGACGCGGCTGCCATTTGAGAACCACTTTGCTCCAACGGTCGTCGGTTCTGCGACATGGGGTTGTGTTCCTAGGCTTTCTTTTTTATGATATATTTTAGACATTTTTACTCAAAAATTGTATACATAAGTAACAGAGGTTTATTTGTAGTAATTAGTTTCCGCATAGTTTTAGGCCTACTGAATTATTTTTGCGGTCGCAGTTAGTTGGATGATTTAAAGGATAATGGAGTCCCCAAGGATAAAGAAATCTCTTCGATTATTATAGTTTGTAACTGTTATAATTATGAATAACTTTAATTTGAATCCAGGTTTATAACTACAAACACCAACAACATATGCTTCACGACTTGTGTATACACATTCCCTTTTTTATTGTGGCGGGGTAGTCAGAGGCTTGAGTGCCTATCTCTGAAACTTCAAAGACATGTTAGGTATGGGTCACTCGAAAGCCCACGTTTCACTAGATAGACAGCACCCAACGTGATATTACCTATCCCGGGAGATAGACAGGTACGATGTTTTCCCTCACCGTTATAACTATACGCGCATTATTGTATAAATACATTATCATAATCTTTTTATGTGTTACATGTTTAATATAACCTTTTTCTAGCCAGGCTAGCATAAATTTTATGGGTCACTATTCCGATCAATACGAAAACTTCGATGCATCAACCTACTTTTGACGTTTCGAAGACGTCATTCAGGCCGCAATTGTACGGAATTGTGCTTTTTACTTATTTTTATTGTAGCCTTCTGTCACAAGGGCTTGAGATCTGTGTTTTGTTGCCATGATCGATCGGTAGGCATAACAGTTAAGAGCACAAGTTAATCTTAAAAAGATTTTGTGGTTCTATAAAATGAATCACGTGTAGTCATGGGAATTTTGAGGGTCCGAGTTATAAAATTTTCACATAATTTTACAGCATACACTATTATAAGGCTACTATATCATTATATGTCCCGTGCTAGCCTGAACAGTAAAAATAATGCTAACTTGTCACTGTTCTCGTTAAGGGACTAGGGGTCAATATAATCTATTGGGTAATGGGCTAGCAATCAGTCTCTAATGGTCCATATAACTTAGCAAACCCAATATTCATGCAAATAACTGACCAAGGAGATGTAATGTCCCCAAATTCTGTCCACCCCAAAAGGGATAAAAGGACGTGAATGTACGCGTGTATACGAAAGCGAATAATATATAGCGAAATCTAGTTTTTGATAAAACCCTACATAGTAATAGTATCTTGTCTTTGACAATGATAACGCCCTCCATATCAATTTTTATCACAAATAGATACTAATCGATCATGATTAGAAATGAAAGTTTAAAAGGGTTTAAAAATTGCTTTCAGTTTAACAAGATATTTTGACAAGTTAAGATTGATTAGTGTGTGTACAAAAAAATGTTGTTAGCTTTGATTTGTTGTGTACTAAGATAATGTTTTTCTCGTCTATTTGTTTATTAAATCGGGTTTAAACTGAAAAATATTTATTAATGCTTTAAATCAACAATATTTTAGTAATATTGTTGTTTAATATCAAATATATAATATTCTTGTTAATGTAATTGGCGAAAATAAATATCAATCAATGTGAAATTTAAAAAATCAAACTATTTTATATTATGAGTCATTTATATTTTATACGCATTATCTAAATATACCTCACACAATATAACAAAATAAAGTTCTCTCCGTATTTTATCTCTAAGTTTGTAAATATTATTTGAATTTCTTGTTTGTTAAATAAATATATTAACCTTAAGTATATACACTTTATTTTATAGGAGGTACTTATATTATAAGGTGTTGTTACGGTAATCCACTGGGAACTTAATGTTTTTTTTTTTATTTCAATTAAATTCAATCGCATAATCACTACAATTGACCATTAAACGTTCCTATACCTACATAGACAATTTTTTTCTCCCAAAACAACTTTGACACAAAATAAAAATAAATGCACTTCACAGAATACCCACTAAATTGATAACTCAATAGCATCTAATATTTATAGCTTAAAATTCCTTAAGGCGACTGGCTGTCTGGTTTCAAGTGACCATGAATGAAGGCTATATGACAATGCCTTAAGGTTATTTATGGGTCATTATTGTTTCTTGGGTCAATGAAAGGCTCAGTGGTCGAAATGAGACCACCCCGAGTGTTGTTTGCCAATTTTACGTGGTATGGAGTAAGGGGTGTTATTATTTTGTTGGCTTTTTAAGCAATGTTCAGGCCTGAAATTTCATATTAGTAAATAAGTTTAAATTCAAGTCTTCGCAAAAATTTACACACACACACACTTTATATTATTAAACAAAAACTATTTTTGTGTCGATAGATCAAGTTTTGTAAATGCATTTTAGCTAATGTTTATGTACATTTATTACCATTTTTAAGGTAACCATAGTATAAATTGTTTATGACATTGTTTACGATAGTAATGAAATTAGACATGTATTACCAAAAGGTAATTAAAAATAATTACTAAATTACATGCACAATATAATTTGATTTTATTTATTAGTTTTGTTCTCTATCAAACTACATCTCTAATGAATATTAAGTTCCACGTTAATATACACCGTAATATACCTTGTAAATAGTATACAAAACAGGCCCTCTTCAAAAGTAACACGTAACACCCTCTGTGGTCCCAATCGCGACACCCATTCACAAAATCATGACACAATTTAAGGACAAGCGTAATAATTGACCGCAGAAATCCCAAACACATTCTTTATTAAAAAAAGCCTTAACAGATAAAGTTGTCACGGCTCTCCAATATTGTTCATTCGAAACATCATAGAAAGGTATTATGGAGCAAGATTTATACTGTTTTTAATAAAGCGTATTATACTATAAGAGATTATTCTCATATAAAGATTACCCTTGGTCATTCGAGGCGAAGGAAAATGAATTGAGTATAAATTGTTAAGGAAAAAATGTTGTAGGAATTTTATATGAAGTCGTAAGAATGAAATGATAAGTTAGTAGCAGTCTCTCTAGTAAACCGTAAAACGTTTTACAAGGCAGGTATTGAAAAACCTCATACGTGTTCTTCTGTTTTAACGCTACGCAAAAGTTTAATGGGTGTAGTGAGGCGAGAGAGATTTGTTAGGATCGGTCCAGATGGCGATCGATAGCCTCTGCCTATTCTAAGGGACGTAGAGGCATAAATATACATATGTATGTACTGAAAAAATAGGAATTCGAAAGTAAATAGTGGTTTATAAGATGGTATGATGTTATAATTATTTATTTAATGTTATGATCGGCATCCCATCCCTCGTGTCTCTGATTTATGAAAACTTGAAACATATATATACTAAAAGTTTAAAACATAAAGAACTCATTATAAATATTTTGGACATAAAGTTACTATGCAGCCATTTAAATTAAATATTCATCACATCATTAAATGCTTTCGGGGCTTACACACAGATTTTACGATAAACCCACTCAATGAGAGAATAATAAATATATGTTATGAAAACTATATATTAACATAAGTACTAATTTTATACCGTCGTTTCACCGTTGAAAACGTTTGAAAACTTAACGTTAGAAGTACCTATAACCGCCGAGTGTGTATAAGGAGATGTATGGGTGTCAATGAAGCGAAAGTGGTTTCTCAGGACAGATGGCGACCCGTGGTCTCTACCGCTCTACAGGGAAACAGGCGTGTATGGATGTATGTATGAGAATAACTCATATATTCTTGTTTGCTATCTTTTATAATTTGTTAAACAAACTGACAGCTGGTTACGTTTTATATAAGATCTTAACAAGTACATTACTGTTATGGTCCCTGATTCCTGGCACCCTGAGGTACAAGACACTAGTTCTCACCCAATTAATATGATGCAATGGAACGTAATTATAAAAGTTTTCTAAATAAGTGTCGACCATACTGTACGAATTATTATTGTGTGTACGTTTATTATTATTATTATATGCAGCTTGTGACAGTTTCCGAATCGGGTGCTGCGGTAGGACCAGTGATGCCTAGCTGCATCGTATACTGAAACGCACTTTTTCACTGCATCAACGGTTTTCAATAATGCTGTGAATAAAGTGTTCTCTTTCTTTCTTTTTATATCGTTGCTGTGTTAGAAAATATAGATTTTTACTATTATTATTATGTTATAACAAATATAACCAATAGATTCTCATTAAGAATGTTCCCACAAGCTCTTCATATGATTGAACAAAGTTGATGAAGGATTATAATATTATGTTACCCTCTATAATACTAGCTACTAATAATACTAGCCTGTTGTTCATTGGTCGCCTCTTACAGTTAGTTTGGGGCAACTCCACCCACTATTAAGTGACCCCTCGTTTAAAAGTAAGGGGTTCGAATATAGGGGACAAGGTTTAATGGTTTGGTTGTGGTTTGCGTTTATGTTTGGTGAGAGATAATGTTGATAAAGAATATTATGTGTATGTTGGATACCTAGTTTATATTTCTAAGTTTTTTGCATCGTTGTATAGGTAATAGGTTACAGAGTCACATGTTTTATCGGTTTGGTCCATAGATTATAGAAGTCGGCTAAAGTTAGGTGTGACGGTAGAAGAAATAACTGAACCTTAGTTACTTAACATGCATATATTTATATTGACGAAGAAATTAATTTAATACAAGCCTTAGATTACTATAAACAACTACATATTTTTAGCACTGAAATTTGTGTTTTTTTTTTCTATATTTCTAATAGACTATTATGTATCTTTACACCTAAAACATTGTTATGATTGTTTTCCTTATTTTTAAATATATTCAGGACATATAAATTTTATTTTAATTTGGCGATCGAACGTGGTCGTAGATAGCTTATCTGCTTGCAATTAAATATTTAAAGTCTCGCGTATTTTAGAGTTATTAATTTTTAGCAATTCTGAAATGCAGAAATCACTTGTATAATTCATACATACATACATACACATCACGCCTGATTCCCTGTAGAGGCAGAGATCACGGATCCTCATTTGTCCCGATCCTGACAGACCACTTTCGCTTTATTGACATTCATAAATCTTCTCATACACTCTCGGCGGTTATAGGTACTCCTAACGTCACCTTTTTTCAATATAGCGTCTATCTGACTGTTATGTGTCTTATTAGGCTGGCCCCTACGTAACCGCTACGTAATATAAATACGTATAATTCCTCCCTACATTTCAGAAAGTCACATTATTTCAAGATACACCAACAAAAACATATTATTTTCCACTAATCACTGAAGCGTAACCAACATCTGAACCTTCCTTCCTTACCTTCATAACAATCAAGCTATTCATACCCAAGTCACTATACTATATATACAGTTTAAAGCTTCCTTTATCTATACAGAGGCAGATTGGCAGCTAGTTTCCATCCACGTGCAATCCCACTAACGTAGCGTGGCGGCAAACAAACAAACACACCGACACACAATGAGAAAAAGGCGTCACTTTGTCCCTTGACATCTGCCCCTCCCCCGCGGCTTGGCAAAGCCTTAATCAAGGCTTCGAAGGTTAGTGGTCTTGGTACTTGGTAAAGATAGGTATAATATTTTTGGACATAATATTTGGACATTATTACACCAATTGAACTAGCCCCTTGGTAAGTACATTTAAGACTTGTGTTAAGGGTACTAGACAACATATTATATTTAAGAAATATGTATATACATATTATATATAGATAAATACACATATAGCATATATAATCAACGACCAGACTGGAAAGCAGAAGAAAATCGTAACTCTGCCTCCACCGGGAATCGAACTCGGGACCTCACGATTAGCGTTCAGGCGTCTAACCGATCGCGCCACGGAGGTCGTCAAAGGTAGAGGAAGGTATGGTAGAGGTTTATGATGTTTGAGATAAAGTGTGGTGGAAAAATAGTTGAACTGTTTAGGTTAAACAGAAATAAGAATAGAGTATAAAACAATATTGCAGTATAAATATGATCCTAGATAAGTAGGTATGTTAAGGGTGAAAAATATATACATAATAGAGACGTATACGTACTTTTGATAAAGGATACAAATGAATTGAACATCAAAAATACATTTTCATACATATACAGGTTAGGTTTGGGTTGGCAATGTCTAATTTCGGTCATACCTATAATAATACTATATTCTATGTACAATTCAGTTATTTTTATTTGTAGTAATATAGCAGTCGCAATATGAGCCTTGGTAAGTATGTTTAGAGTGAAATATATACATAGCAGGGACGTATATACTAAAAAAGAAAATGTTTTTCCCTCAACGTTAACAACAGCAGGGTCACCCATCGATCAAGTGAACTTGCCTTTGCTTAGCATCAAATGGTCGTATGAGTTCATTACTCATTTCGAATGTAACTTAGGACAGTGCACGTTGTGTGTCAATTTTTCAATACCACTTCTTTAATCAAACCTAACTCTTCCACCATAATCGTAACTAAAAATAATAAACGAATTATTCAACCTTGCAACATTGAAATATCAGTCGGAAATATTACCGCGAAAGTATCAAACTGTCAATTCCCCAACTGGCTAGGCGTTACCGAAGTAAACCGATTGGCTTTGCAGAGTTGTAAATAATAAATAACTACGCCGACTTACTAACCAACAATCGTCACCTCTAACAATGGAAAACACAATACTTTGTCGGCGTCACCAACAATGACACTGACTTTTGAAGCACTAAGAATAGGTGTCAAAATCGCTTGACAGTTAACAGCTAATTGTCAAAGTGACATCTTGGTGACAGTCATTTAGTTTAAGCGTCGCTTAAGATCCTGAATGACTTGAAAAAAATGCTCTATTTCGAATGGTTTTACCGCTCTCGGGGCCAAGTCAATAAATATATGCCCTCAAGGGAATTGAAGATTCAAATAGATTTATTTTATAATAACGATTTCATGCTTTTACAGAACACCGCACTAATAAACGATGTATGTGTGAAGGGTTATATGGCAAGTATCTTTATCAAGCGGGTAAGTATGCTAAAGTCCATTTTTGATCTTGAAGTATTCAGACGTGATGTACTTATTATTAATTTAATTATTTTTTAAGGATCAGGATATTCGGGGATGAGTGATCTCTGTCTATCCCTCGATAGGGAAACGGGCATGGTGTGTATGTATGTATATATTATTTGTATTTTAACTTATATGTTTTCACTTTAAGCAAGTCCATAAAAATATCACCATTAAAAAAACCACCATAATAATGCACTCTAAATCCATCATGACAAACAATATTAAAAGTTCACCCGTTCATAGATGAAGAACTTAAATGTTTACATAGAGTACTTAAACTTAGAAAAAACTTTAAAGTCAAAGCAACTTGAAAGTAACAACTTAATCTACTTAACTCGACGCAATCGCAAAATATCATTTCGACACAATGACTCTATGGTTTGGCACAATACTAAACGGTCCTAAGCCAATTTAGAATTCTTACAAAAAAACCTTTTCAATAATTTTAACTATTTCGGCTTGTAAAGTCCTCATTTCTTTGTAATAGGGTTCAAAATCGCGTTGAAAGTTAAAGTTTCAAGGGTGTAAATTCTTGGGGTATACATTTCAATAGGCCATTGTGTGTAGGTGCAGATAAAAGCTAATATATTCGCGTGGTATTCAACGATGTCACCAAACGTTATCTATTATTTGGTTTGCTCTCGGTTTGTAACACGTAAAGGGAGATAGTTGTTGTCGCTGGTTTTGTCTGCAGATTATTATTTTTAGCAAGAGTTACTAGCAGTAATAAATTTATGACAAACTGTCAGTTTAGACAAAAGACAAAACGATAAGAGAATGGAAACAAATATATAGGTGTCATTAAGGAAGATCATATGAGTTAGATTTTGCTATACTTGCTTAAGGTTGCCGAGAAAAAAATGAAAAGTCAATTTTACTTCAAAAGAACAATCAACTGAATGGATCCTGTACAAGAAATTTAAAACATATTACAGATATTAAAAATGACCAAGTACTTTAAAAGTATTTATTTACAATTCACACAAACAAACAAACTACCTCACAATTCTACCTCAACAACAATAGAAAAGAAAGGTGTACACACACTTTTGACAGTGAGTTGTCATCCTAAAGGGCCTCTCACACTAACGAGCATGCGAAATTGCACAGTAACCAATTAGGGAAACAGCTGGATATCAAACATTGACAGGTCGGTTAAACAACAAGTAAAATATGGTGGTGATACAATTGTAATGTTACAGTTACATGTCATGACCGTTATGTGTAGTGTAAATAGTGATAATTGTGGAAAAAACTTTTGAAGACAGGCATTACATGTATTAGCATGTATTAGCATTTATATGTACATTTTCGCAATAAAAATTTTTTTTAATGCATCGAATACCACGATGAGGAAAAACATCGTGTTCCCCTAACGGGTAATAGTTAGTGCCTGTAAATGTCGACATGGCCTACCACCTGTCACATTGAGTACTGACTATTTGGTCAACACGTGGGCTCGTGGTGGCTATAAAATTACTACCTACCTTATAAATCGCGGAGATAGACACCTGAACCTCTGACTACCCCGCAAGGATTAATGGTCATAAACGGGTTTTTTTTTTGTAATAAAGCAGTCAGTCTATTAATCCGAATCCCGATGTTTGCTGAAAAAGCTAATTTGTAGGCTAATAATTCTTCTTCTTCTTGAGGTGCCATCTCCCAATAGGAGGTCGGCCAATCGTATGGCTTGATTTTACTTCAGGTTTTTAATCATCAAGGCAAGCTGGACTTTATTGACTGCTACACGAAACAGTGATCTTGAGCTCATATTGAACCACTGCCGAAGGTTTTTTAGCCATGAAGTTTTACGTCGGCCAGGTCTTCGTTTGCCGTTTATTTTGCCTTGAATGATTAGTTGGAGCAGATCATATTTAGTATTTCGCATGATGTGTCCTAGGTAGGCTAATAATTACTACCTACTAATTTTTAAGCTAGGCTAGGCTAACTAATATCGATATAATATTTCGAGAGACATAAAAACATGTCTATTAAATGGCGAATGAAGGTATTTTAAGATTTGTTCACCTCAAAAGGGACGAAAAGAAAACAGAATTAAGAACCACTTGATCGAAACCATATCCGAATGACAGTTCACAAGAAAATTAAAAATTAGCTTTCGAGTCGACCTAATAATTCCGCAACATTTGTTTAATGAAGTACTCGTATTTCGTTTAATTCTAATGGTCAGCATTAATATATTATGTAATCACTCTTTATGTTTATATTGATCTATCTGCTTGGGCGGCAAATATCATGCTTCCAAAAAACGCGTACTGTACAAGCGAAACTGTTCATATTTATATTATTATATTTTTATGAAGTTTAAGAACTAACTTTAAAATTTGGAACCAATTTACAAGAGCAGAGTGGCGCAGTGGAAGCGTGCTGGGCCCATAACCCAGAGGTCCGTGGATCGAAACCACGCTCTGCTAGCAGCTTTATGCATTTTAAATAAGCTTTTTAAGTTGCCTCAGATACTGAGGCCCCTTCCCTTTCACTGCACGGTTCTGATTTGATATTTTATAACTCTGTCAGTCCCGTGATAGACTAGCAATTTTAAGCTAGTCTGGAACTTAAATAAAACGCACAGTAGCTGCCTTTCTACACGTCATGTCTTCGGGCGATTGAAAGACCAAGGTGAATGGAATCTATTGGGCTGTGGACTTACAACCTGTCACCAATGTTCCATATGACATCACAACCCTATTTCTGCTAAAAGGTGACCAAGGAAATGTGTCTCCAAGGTTCTGTCCACCCTAGAGGGACTAAAGGACGAAGATGTATATGTATTTTACTGTATATGTGTAGCAATTAAAGATTATTTTTTACTTTTCGCATACTGCAGATTATGAATCATAAGTTATGATTCATAACGTCAGACATCCATCAGTCCTTGCCTCGACTATCTCTCCCTACGGTTTGCTGGAGGTAATCCCTAAAAGGGACAAGTAGACCTATTGTACTCTGCCTATTTGGCCTATCACCTATTTCTCTGTCTGTTAATGTGTAAATATACTGTGTGTGCAATAAAGAATAAATATTATAAATTATATTTATTCTTTATAATATTATATTACGGTGAGGGATACATCGCACGAAACAAACATGTTCCCCGAACAGGTAATAGTGCTAGTAAATTACTACATGGTTTACCACCTGTCAGATTCAGTACTGACTATCTGGTCAACACGTGGGTTTGAGTTGGCATAGAATTACTACGTTCCCAATCGCGGGGATGGACAACTGTACCCCTGACTACGCCGCAAGGGTTAATGATCGTGAACGCGTTTGTCTTTTTTATAATGTAAATATAAACTCTCTAAAAGAAACCCCTTACGCGCCTCCTACGACATGCCGCGAGGAACGGTAGCTAGTTAGTTCATTTTACCTTCCAAACTACTTCGGAACATAAATATGTACAAGTAAATTAAGTTGTCACCACGTTCCAACATTAAAGAGATGCCGACACTTGACTTGAAGCCGCTGACTTCAAACGACATAGGGGCGTGACGACATTTAAAGGCAGCGACATTTTTTGCCTCAACTCTTACTCAAGTATTAGTTAAGAGAGGTAGGTAGAAGCTTTAGAAAATTTAACTTGTTAATGTTGTTTAATACAGTCCTCAAGTTAGATTTATTTAAGCCTTAGCAAGTTTTGTAGATAATTATTTATCTTCATAACATTATATTAACATTGGTGCCTACCTCTCTGTAAGCAGATGGGCGTGTTGTATGTGTGTATATTAGTGCCTCCAGAGATTAGAACCTATCCAGGATCCTCCGCATAGAAACTACTTTCCATCTGCATTGAATAGTAAAATAATACTAAACACCTTCCTCTTGTTTCTTCCCCGGTAAAAACACTGACGAGATAATGCTATTTATAAATGCCCCCTAGATTTATCAATCAGCCTAAAGCTAGTCTAGTCTAGTCTTCAAGGGTACGCCATAAAACTCGTAATTCGTGGCCATCATCCAGCCATTTCAGCGACCTTCTTCAAGTCATCGTTCATTTGGCAGGGGGTCCATTTCCAGTTTTAATAGGGGTAGTAGATAAAAGACAAACGCGTTCACGGCCATTAACCCTTGCGGGTGCAGAGGTTCAGGTGCACATCTCCGCAATTGCGAAGGTAGTAATTGTATGGCCACATCGAGCCCACGTGTTAGTGTTAGTAGATCTAAACATTGTATGTAAGCTTTCGAGTATTTTCGACATCACCCATCTCCGTAACCTAGAAATATTGTATTGTGGAATTTTTGAATCTATGGATGTCATTTTGTCACCGCGCTACGCTTCATAATGTTTTTGGCGTGCCCCGCCCTCTTTGCCTTCAAAGGCACCGCCTTTCCTCAAAAGCCTTTAACAGTTCAAGCGGGTGATGTGGCGAATCATTGTTTGCTTTTCAATTTAGGTATGAAGACATGCCATGTTTATTAGTAAGTGATATGGGTTGTACATGGGGTGAAAAGAGAAATATTTGTTTGAGAAGTTTAGTAGTAAGATACGTTAACTTGTTTGTCAATACTTGTATATTTATTCCTACCAGCAAGTTAACTTCTTTGGTAATAAATATACTAGGTCTAGTGTTGAGTTTTAAACTTAACTTAAAAGGAGATTAACGAAGAGTTCAAATTATTATTAAATGAAATCATAAGCGTCTAACAGCTTCAAAAATATTTGAACAACGTTCAATTTATCCTAAAAAAAGTTAAACGGGCCTAGTTTTAGTCAAGTCTAGTCTGTACTTTAATCGAATGATATAAACTAATAATCATTTTATTTGACGATCTTAATATTGCTTTTAGTAACCTTAGCCGATTGCCTTTCACGAGAAATTTTCACCACGGGTTGATAAGTAACTATATTAACATTCTCATCACGAAGCTTTACCTATTCCTCTGTATAGGGCAGTCAGTGATTGTAAATAACGACTCGGTTCACCACATATTACTATAGGTATTGACTATTTGTGGGTTTTAGGCGACCATAAAATAATTAACTCTGCAATTGTGGAAATGGAGACATGATTTTCTGATTACACGTAAGAAATAATAGCCGTTTAGTATATGGATACTGTTTTACCAAAAAAATATATTGGAATATCGTAGTTTGAATCTGAATAACTCTTATAGTATATTGATATAACAATAGATATTATCAGGTATTGAATATCTGATCTACACATTCAAGCCTACTATCCAGTGTCATAGTGCTAACGTATATCATTTAAGAATGAAGCGAAATAATCAGTTAGTCTTGCCAACTCGAATGCCACTTATAAATTCTTATCAACCATTTATCATAGCCTTTAAAGACTGGATAGTGGTTGAGCCCCATTGTGACAGTCAAAAGAATTGACCACAAATCCAAAATGGGGGAAGGATATCAAATTTATTATGGCATCACACGATTGAGCGCGCTCCGAACATCTGTCTTTGAAAAAAGATTTTCTTTTAACACGTGTCTCTATGGAACAAACATCGCATATAGATATGCGAAAATAAATATACACTTCAAGGCTGTTCCTTGTGGGGTAGTCAGAGGTTTACTGTTAATTCCTGCTATTGTAGAGTACATTGTGGTCAAACTTACTTTTCACTAAATACAGAAAAGTAATTTATCTATTACGTACGTTACGTAGGAGCCGGCCTAATAAGACATATGACAGTCAGACAGACACCATATTGAAAAAGAGTGTAGACGTACTTATAACCACCGAGTATGCATGAGGAGGTGTATGAGTGTCAATGAAGCGAAGTAGTCTGTCAGGATCGGGATATATGGGGATCCGTGATCTCTGCCAACCCCTCTACAGGGAATCAGGCGTGTATGTATGTAATTAATCTACAAACGTAAGTTTTCACTAGATAGACAGTAGTCTTTTAAAAAGCAAGAAAATTTGCTGTTTTTTTTTTCTATACGTTAACAGGCGTGTTATTACCGGTGTTGTTCTAATGTTTTAATGAAATTTACTTCGCGCTTTTCT
Source organism: Leucoptera coffeella (assembly GCA_030578115.1). Taxonomy (NCBI): domain Eukaryota; kingdom Metazoa; phylum Arthropoda; class Insecta; order Lepidoptera; family Lyonetiidae; genus Leucoptera; species Leucoptera coffeella. The sequence continues at coordinate 104,175 of JAMBLF010000751.1, forward strand.
CCACCGAATTCTGAAGCGATTATTAAGGTTCGGAACTTTAGTTGTTAGACTACAAAGTACAATTTGTTTCTAAGATAATATATACTCAATATCTTTAAGAAATATCAGTAGTGCAAATAGTTTTATTTTAACTCAAGAAAATATTTAATGCAACATTTTAACGATATGATTAATTAGAACTCCGTGCTAAAAACCTCTTAGGTATGCTGTAGGTAACCCTGAACATATTTATATCTCTAAAACTCTATCCACTTCAAATGGAATGAAACGACATAAGTATGTAATACAATGGTTTGTGACCGCCAAACAGTCTACACTCCAAAGACCGGGGTTCGATGGGGTAACAAAGGGGCGGACTCAATGCTATTTATTAGTCTATTCGCGTTAAGTAAATAGTGACGTCATGATAATCAAAGGTCAAACTGACCAATGAGACGTGAGTAAATGAGAAAAGAAGTCACATTGACCAATAACAGAAGACTCCTATAAAATCTCATTGGTTAAATCATGGAGACCTTGATGACGTCACTATTTTCTTAAAGCGAATATACTATAGCTTCAAGGGTGCAACAGAGTCGTGGGTCATGGCCACAACAATATATGAATAAAGTTTGCCCTACACTCGGTATTATAATTTAGGAAATTATTGTTTTGAATATTATGTTATTGTTCATATGTATATGAACAATATATAATACATACATACACATCACGCCTGATTCCCTGTAGAGGGGCAGGCAGAGATCACGGATCCCCATTTGTCCCGATCCTGACAGACTACTTTCGCTTCATTGACATTCATACATCTTCTCATACACTCTCGGCGGTTATAGGTACACCTAACGTCACCTTATTCAATATATAATACCTCATAATATTCAAAACAATAATTTCCCTACTTATATTACGAAGTGTAGGGCCAATATATATTGGTTCGGATATTTGTTTTGCGTTTTTAATGGAATGTTTATAGAATGCTAAATAACTGTCTGTTCTGTCCACCTAGAAAGGCAAAGAAAGTCGTGTAAGTCACTTGCTTGTTTAATCTCCGACCTAATATAATTTTTAAATCGTAGCAACCAGTCTATCTCGAATATTATAGATCTTGACTAATAATATCTTGGATTCTTAATTTTTAATAACTTATATACTGTTGTATATGCCCATAGGAGGCATATGTGACAGAAAAGGAGATAGCTTTAATTATTGAATGTAATTATAATTTATAGATGCATATATCTTGATTCAATAAATAAATAAATATTGTAATAAGTACTGTGATAAATAAACATACATTTGCGAAATTTCTCCGAATACTACGGTAAAGGAAAATATCGTAAGGCAGCTGTTCAACGAATAGATAAGCTTGTAAATGGCATCCCGGCTTACCTCTGTTACATTGAGTACTGACTATCTGGTTCGAATTACTAACTTCTTAATTGCAGAAATGGACAAGTGAACCTTTGACCACCCCGCAAAGGTTAATGGTCGTGTAATGTCTCTTATACATACAATCTTCGACGTCACGGTAACTATTCCTTATGGGATATTCGGAGGTTTGCGTGTTCATATAAAAATCGTGGTGTCAATTATTTATGGTAACGTCTAACCACTCTTTTTCCATATAAATACGAATACATTATTTCTTACTAGATTATATTTCTAATAAGTAGTCTTTATATAAAAGTGTCTTATAAGAATTATTAAAATATTTAGTGCCATCTATACATCAACGTTTGAAGTCTCACCTATTAGTTCAACAGCCCTTACTGAGATGGCGCTGTTAATCAATTTACTACCAAATATTTTACACGTGTATATGGGGATAATTATTTCTTTAGTTATATATTCTTTTGTACTACCTTTAGTATAAAATGTAATTACAGTAATCAATGTGACAGTTAACGTTCATTAAAATAAATTATTAAAACGTGTCCATTCTAAAATGGAAATAATTATTCTATCGCTATCTCTGTCTGATCTACGTATTAACACCATAACGCTATCTCTTTTACAAAACTAGGATACGAGTGCAAAGCGTAACTTGCGTAGTCAGGTGCTACGGATGCCTGCTACGAGGGCTTTTACTCTATGCTACGACCCGTTTGTATCGTTGTACTACTTAAAAATGTGCTACGAGTTACTTTTATGTTACGTGCTAGTTGGTATTTATATAGAATGCTAATTGCTTTTCATTACCAATATTAAATAAAAATTAATACATATGTACAGTTAACGTTAAAAGTGCACTAAAAGTCACTTTTTATAAGGTTTAAGTTTATAAGAACAAAAGACAATATTTTTCATTATTTGTGGCCATGACAATGCATAGTGGCGCCATTTTAAATATGTAAAATATTGTCTTTTGTTCTTAAAAAACGTAAACCTTATAAAAAGTCACTGGGATTGCACTTTTAGCGCTGACTGTACATACATCCATATCTTTATACATATATTCACGCCTCTACATCCTCAATGGGATAGACAGAAACTATCGAACGCCACATGGAACGATCCTGACAAATCTCTCTTGCTTCACTCACACTTATTAACCTTCTCAAACATGCTCTTCTGTTCTTCACACTACGTACACTTACCTACACATAACATAAACTAGATATTCTCAAAAGGCCAGGTGAGGTTGCTTAAAATGATGAGAAACCTAACCGGGAATATATGCTTAGTATATTGATTTCGATAAAAAAAATTCCAATACAATATCTAACCTTCGTTCGACAAACTAGACTGCATACTGAAAAATGACGTTAGAAAGAAAGAAAACACTTTATTCACTGCACTAAATAACACTGTTACAATAAATAAACATCAAGGATAAAAAACTTTGATGCAGTGAAAAGGTGCTGCCTTAGTATAAAATGCAGCTAGGCTGCATCACTGGTCCTCCGGCAGCACCCGATTCGGAAACAGTCACAAGCAGCATATAATAAAAATAATAAACGTACACACAATAATATAATAAACATCGCAACGATTACTTACATACAGAACTTACACTACTTACGCTAGAAGTACCTATAACCGCCGAATGTGTATAAGGTGCATAAATTTCAATGAATGTAGAGTGATAGTTTTAAGAGATTCGCGATTTATACTCATGATTAATAATTAACGGGACTTATCGCGTGAGTTTATAGTATAATAATATATGAACTTAGTATAGTCTGCCCGTGACCATGGCTACTGCAACGTAGCCGAAACGTCCGTCGGGTTAATAAAAGGTAATTTTATTATATATAAACTTACGCGATAAGTCCCGTTAATTATTAATCATGAATGTAGAGTGGTTTTCCAGGATCGGGAATAATGGAGATCCATAAGCTCTGTCCACTCTTCTATAAGGAAACGGGCGTGATGTGTATGTATGAAAAATTCTTTTAATAATTCTCATTCCGTATTAGTCAGTTAATGACTTTTTCGTCAATTGGTGGGACAGACAGACGGAAATGAATAGTTGATGGTGTGACGTCACGAATGAAGAATTGTCCCGGTCATGGTCGTAAGAAGTAGTATAAATGGATAGGTACAATTATTAGTACAGTACTAAAACCGGGCTTCGCTCATCTAGTACGCAATTTTCGTTACCCAAGTCATAGACCTCCGTGATTGGTTAACCCACAGAGCGCTAATCGTGAGGTCCCGCGTTCGATTCCCGGTGGAGGCAGTGTTAAGAACTACGCTTTTCTTCTGATTGTTTGCTATATATGTATTTAATTATTTATATATAATATGTATATATTTCTTACATATACGTTAACAGTCTTAAAAATATATTATATATTATAGACCGCCATAATTATAAGCATACAAACAACAACAACAAACAAATTAACCGTAGATTGTTAAAACCATTAGAAATGAACGAAATACTTCACAATATCGATATTTTCTGGATACATTTTGTCGATTCGATATCGATATGTATGTATGTTTTATGATTCTGGTAAGCCTAGCGTACCCCTGCATATATAATCAACGACCAGACTGGAAAGCAGAAGAAGAAGCAAAGCGTAGTTCTTAACTCTGCCTCCACCGGGAATCAAATTCGGAAACTCACGATTAGCGTTCGGGTTAACCGATCGCGCCACGGAGGTCGTTTACATAGAAAAATTGAATATACAAAACTGATAAAATACATTGAAATGCATATGATAACATGAAGCAGGGTATTCGATTATCAATCGCAATTAACGTGTTTCATACAAGCTCTAAATAAATATTCCGTAAAATTTCAAAACGTATATATTTCTGTTCACTGTAAATTATTGTGTTTAGTGGTTTGTTAAAAGAGTAGTAATTTTTAAGTAAAAAAGTGTTTGTGTGGTGAAAACCGATTCAACCTATATATTTTTAAATTAAAAATTAAATTCAGTGTTAGAAACGTTTATTTTATTATTTTTACAAGTACTTTTTTGTTCGGGGAACAGGTAGGTTTCCTCACGCTGTTTTCCCTCAACGTTATATTTGATGCATTTCGTAAATGTATTTTTATTACGACAATGCACATAGAAATGCATTAAACTTCATTTCATTAGAATTTGAAATTGAGGGATTTGAACCATGTACCCACTGATACAGAATCGGCTAAGCTACTAAGCTACGTCGGATTCATAATAATAATAGTATGATAATCTTATGGCCATATAAAATTTCTTCTTACAAGTTCTATACAACGGCGGATTGTCCACAAAAGTATGACAGTGACCATTCACACATTATGTCTGTCGTAAAAGAGTGCTTTAAATCGTTTCACTGAAAAGAGTGTGTATGTTATATGTGTATGTATGTGTCAGACAGAACCTTTTTCGAGCTTCCAAGCCATTTGCGGGAAAAGGACAGAGATATGCCCTACATTTTGTTTTTAGGTTTATCGTGAAAGCCATCGTTTCAGCGCAAAGATTATTTGGGGAGTGAGAACAGATGGAATCAATTATTAGTTTTTGTAATAGAAATGTAAAATAATGAAATTTGTCTTATAATGATTGTACAAATAGATAAATTATTGTAGAAAATAGACATATTGTAATTAATGTACAAAAAATGTATACTATGACTATCAATAAATATATTTAGGAGTAGGTTTCAAGTGTCCAAAAAAGCTGTTTTACCCATCATGACATTAGAGGTGGTTAATAAACGAGAGTTTGGCCTATTTATTACTTACTTTTGGGCTGAAAACTGGCCTTATTCGTCTCCATATACGACGACCTCCGTGGCCCGATCGGTTAAACACTTAAGAGTTAAGAACTATGTTTTTCTTCAGCTTACCAGTCTGGTCGTTGATTATATATATAATCCATATTAATAAGTAAATATTTCTTAAAAATACGTTGACTAGTACCCTTAACGCAAGTCTTAAATGAACTTACCAAGAGGCTAGTTTAATTTGTGTAATAGAGTCCCATTATTATTATATAAATATCAACCAACGCAATAAGCCGATACCCTTGATCGTCACCTTAAACGATCATGACACATCTCTCTGGCATCAATTACTTCCATTATCCTTTTCACGCTACACAAAAAATACAAAAAGATTCACGCTATACAAAATTAGATCATTTCAATTCAATTTGTATTCACTTACATCATTTCAACTAAATAAATGTGACAAAAAGTATTACCAAACCAAGGGATCTATTCACTCGTTCGTAAAATGGAGATAATATAGTGAATTTAAATTATTTTCCTTTATTTTTTTAATTATGTAAATGTGCTACAAAATATTAAGCAATGAATACAATGTTTTCTTTCTTTCTTTATACGCAGAACACTTGTACATTACGAGTATATTAATATAAATAGAGTCTTACCCGCGTGGTACATTTGTTCCTAACTAAAAATCTCGTCTGCCTTTCCATCGATTTTTTACTCTATGTCCGTCTAGGAGGTTCTCCTATCGAATGACGCGAGTACTTTAGTAGGTCTCGAAGCACCGAGCCAGCGGCTGTGTACCAGCCTGCAACCCACTAACCTTGAATAGTTTCCAAACCCTTACTTCCATACTTCACCTCAATTTACAACAAAAATTTTAGGTTATGAAAAAAATGTTTCCCGCGCTACTATATTTTTAAATAACAGACTTCGATAATGTTGTGAAGTGCCACGAAATATTATTTTTTGAGCGCGTGAGAATGAATGGTTAGTGTTGCCAGCGTATCTGAGGTTACGTAACGCGCAAGGCAGTGGCGAAAATCGATATTGCGCCCCGGTATTTATAGAGTTGGGAACAGCTGGCCTACAGCCAAAATGCAGCCTCAAGTAAGTGCAAAATATTTATTTGTTTAATAACATTATGTCCTTTGGCTTATATGGGATTTGAAAATGTAGGGTCCCCTTTATGTGTCGTATTTAAATTGTTTGGGCAGTTTGTGTAGAGCTTGCATTTTAATATGGTTAAAAAATGTTTCATAAACTAGTACATATTTGTGAGAATTTTGTGTTTGTTTATATACTATATCAACAATTATTGTTATTGACAAGTATCTTCAAGACTTTTGCAAAAATTTACATGAAATTTTTGTTTGGTTTTAGTTTTCGTTAATATTACTTTTGACCTTTAAAATTCCGCAATCATGAAAGCGGAATATTCCGTGTTGGTATGGGACTCGAATATTCTGTAATAACTTTACTTTCTTATAGTAGTATGACGACGATTGTTTAACCATCTGAACGCTAATAGTGAGGTCCCAAATTCGATTTCCCCCGAGTTCGTTCGATTTACTTCTGTTTTCCAATCAGATTGTTAATTATATAAGCTTTTTATGCATTTATCTAAATATACGTATACGTTGACTAGTACCCTTAACACAAGTCTTAAATGTACGTAGCAAGGGGCTAGTTTAATTGGTGTAATACTGTCCTAAATATTATTATGATAGTACTCGCAAAAAGTTAGCATTAAAGTTTCCCTAACAAGTGACTAAATGTGACAAAAAGTTCTCCTGAACAGAACATCGTAATTCTGTCCACTACTTAAGGAATAAACATTTTGTGTGCGTGATATTAAATATCTATTTCTAAGCGACGAATAATTAATAATATAACGACAAAAAGGGACGGTTTTATTCATTGACTGTCAAGACAAATAAATGTGCAAAAATAACATACATAAATACACATCACGTTTGAATTCCTGTAGAGGGGTAGGCAGAGATCACGGATCCCCATTTATCTCGATCCTGAGAGACCACTTTCGCGTCATTGACACTTAAAAATAAAAAACATAAAAATCAATATCAAATAAGACGTGCCTTAAAGACACCTATCTATCCAGTAAAACGAAGGCTTTGAGTGGCTCATACCTAACATACCTTCGAAATTTTGGAGATGGGCACTCAAGCCTGACAAGCCCATTATTATAATAAATAAGTTTGTAGTGTATATTATGTTTATTAAAACACAGTCAATTTTATCACTTAAAACCGAAATTTCACCGTAGCTACAAAAATAAACTAGTTACTGACTCAGTACTACTAACTATATTGCTAATAATCGAGACGATTAGCCATTCGTAATCTCTGCCTACCCCTCAGTAGGGAAATTGTCGTGAAGTGCAAATATGTACTGATTATCTGGTGATTTAAATTGGGGAGATGGATATCCGAGCCTTAAACTACCGCAAGTGTTCATGGTCGTGAAAGTTATTATATTTGCCTAAATATATGAATTGTCCACTTAGATAACATAGTTAGATATTCTAGAAAACCACCTCATACATACTCAGTGTGTATGAGAGAGAGTGTCAATGAAACGAAAGTGGTCTGTCAGGATCGGTACAGATGGGGATCCGTGATCTCTGCCTACCCTTCTACGGGGAATCAGGCGTGATGTGTGTATGTAAATAACTAACCATATATATAAAATAAATTCTAGACAATACCTTAGATATAAAAACACTATACAATACTATTCTATTATTTCTCCAATAGGGGTTCCCCTGTGCTAGGTGGACCGAAGACCTGAAAAAGGTCGCTGGTAGTGGTTGGCTGAGGGTCACGAGTGATCGTGTTTTCCTACGTCCAGCAGTGGACTGACATAGGCTGATCGATTGATTGATTGCTACAATTCTAAAGTACTACGTACTATAATATATATAAATAGATAAGTAACAATAATAATCCTTTACTGAGACTCCACAATACAATAAATGACACATAATGTGCTACAAAAGATAAGTACTAATAAATTCTAGATCCCCCGTTATATTAAATCTGGATCGATCCCGATATTGTCGAGAGCAAGGCCATCTTATGCTGGTCTCGCATACTAATGAGCCTGGCGTCCTGGATAAGATGATCTCACGAGCTCAGAACGTGGGATATTAAATAGTTAGGGAAATCGTTGTGCAATTCTCCATTTAAATTAAGATGGGTGAACATTTCTACTGATAATGGAATTGTAATGGTTGAAGTAAAATGAGGATATTATCTACTTAAATATTGTAAGAATGAAATATAGTTTTGAAAGGATGGTTTATTTATTAATAAAGTCTAAAGTATAAGGATAAGGCTTAAGATGAAATCTACTGTATTTGTATTGGAGGTGGCTAAGGAATTAAGTGTTTTATTTTGAAGCCGGTATGTTAGCCATCATTAACAATACTAAAGCAAATATATCATATTTAAACCTACCTTTTTCTCAAAATGGGCTAGTCAGTGTTGTAAATAGTGAAAGGGTTTTCATCTCTTACATTGAAAACTTTTTATCTCGGTAGCATTTGGGTGCGATGGTCTTAGAATTATTATCTCTTAGACTTAGAATTAAATTGCGGAGAAGGACACCCAAAAACTCTGCTAATCCCGGGGTGAAATTGCAAATTGTTGCCATTGATGCTAGCCCATCACCATTAGATTCAATTTATCCTAGTCCTTTAGTCGCCTCCCGCGTTGGGAAATACACGAACTATTATATTATTATACTAGTGACCCGCTCCGGCTTTGCACGGGTATAAAATATATAGGCTACTCCACTATTTAATGGATGTTATTATACATATCAACCTTCCTCTTGAATCTATTAAAAAAAACCGCATCAAAATCCGTTGCGTAGTTTCAAAGATAAGCATACAAAGGGACATACGGACAAAGAAAGCGACTTTGTTTTATACTACGTAGTGAAGTGATATTTATTAAACTTTTATATTTTGACGACCTCCGTGGCGCGATTGCTTAGACACCTGAAGGCTAATCGTGAGGTCCCGGGTTCAATTCCCGGTGGAGGCAGAGTTAAGAACTACGCTATTCTACTGCTTTCTAGTCTGGTCGTTGATTATATATGATATATATATATATATATATATATATATATATATATATATATATATATATATGTATTTATCTATATATAATATGTATACATTTCTTAAATATACGTTGACTAGTACCCTGAACACAAGTCTTAAATGTACTTACCAAGGGACTAGTTCAATATGTGTAATAATGTCCAAATATTATTATTATTACCTCAAACCCCCGTGTTGACCAGATAGTCAGTACTCAATGTGACAGGTGGTAAGCCATGTCGCCTGTTCGGGATTCTTGTATTTATTATACTTTTATATTATTTTCTTCCAGCCACGCTACGCCCGGCGTCCCGGCAGGCGGCACAAGTGGCTCTCTGTCTCCATATTCATGATCGCGTATACCGTCTTCCAACTGGTTAACAGCGACAAGCTCAACGAACCGGATCCCGTGTTAGATGTGACTAAGGCGGCGATGGGGGTCGTGTCTATTGTGCCCACGCCTGATATGATGAAAGGGAAGATTGACGAAGAGAAGGCTACTACAAGGAGCGATGAGAGAGAGGGTAAATATGAAATACTTTTTCACTGCAGAAAGAACAGTTAATATCGTTGTTGTGTCAAATGAAAATGTATATTTAAAGAATACATTGATTCTTTAAACAAATTAAAGAATCAATGTATTCTTACAATAATGTTTCAATATATAAGAAATATTAGAGATGATTAGAATTTTTAGGATAGAATATCTGTTCGGTCAGCGAAAAGACACAATGAAATGAGATGTGAAATACAGTTTGCTAGCGTAACATACAACTACATTAATCCTTAGTAATTTGGTCGATTCCTACATGATGTTGCGATGAAAGACAGCTAGTTAGCATTAGGCGCCGATCCTGCTCTGGTCTAACAAGTACTTATACTTAGAAATGAATCTAGTATGTAGTAGGAGAAGTACGATATCAAAAGCGAAAATGCTTTGCTATGATCTGGAAAAATGTGTAGATCTCTGCATATCTCTCTGTAAGCAATAAAGGTACTCACAATAAGTTCTAATCTATTAATAGCATATGAACCTAAATATCCCTTTCAGAAGCTTCTACCAAGGACAAAGAAGAAGAGAGGGTAACTGAAGCTTCAGAGAGGATGGGGACCACCAAGAAAGAGCAGAAGTTGAGGGGAGAAGATGACGAGGGAGAGAAGAAGAGCCAGAAGGATGCTGGATACGATCCTGTAAGTACATACACATAACGATTATTAGAGGTTAACAAAGATTTGAGCGTCCATCTTTACAATATTGAAAAATACATGATGAGACCATCTTTATTTAATATTATTCCATTGTATCATTTCAGTTTTCACTAGAGATCTAATACCCTACGTACCTAGTATACCTAATACTAAGATACTGAGAAATTGGACCATAGACTATTCCTCTAAAAACCATCGTATCACCAGTAACCACTGGGCAAAACGATTCTTACTTTTATCTATCCAAAATTAGGATAATATTCTCGCAGTATATCCCATAACTGAAATCAATAAACAGAATCACGAAGCGTTGTCCACCGCCAATGTTAAATGTTATTTAAGTTTCGAATAATTGCATATGAACATGATACAAAAATGAAAATGTACATGAGTATACATAATGATGATATGATATATTAATACGGTATGACACCAGCGTATCATTTTCGCATACGATTGTGGAGGAAATCCTTTTACAGAAAAAACTTAGCAGTCTAAGGGTTAAAAGTGACATGTAATCCCGACAAATCTCTCTTGCTTTACCCACATTCATTAACATGCTCTTCTGTTCTTCACGCTAGAAATACACACGCCTTTAGAAGAATGTCTCTAATTTGATCAGTATAAATTCTTATGTATCTACTTCTTCCATTTTAGAATGCGACGGTTACTTTCGAAGATACCATCCCCACGATTCGACCATTGAGAAACTGTACGCAACCGGCTATTGATCAGGTAAATAATAATTTGTTACTAATAGAAATAGTAGTAAAGACATGAAAAACCTACAGTACTAATGGAACTAAGAATAATATCAGTTATTCAATACACGAAAGCGAATGTCATGTAGAATAATTTAACCATAAAATATGTATATGATAAATGAAATGATAATAAATAAATTGGAAGTTACTTGACAAATCACTAGTCCTTTATGCGTCTTACAAAGAACGGCAGCTAGTTAGTATTTTATTTACATCCTTACATGCAAACATTTTTGTACAAGATGGAATTTATAACTAATCTTTTTTTGCCTTATATTTCAGTTCCCACGGTTTCCTCTGATCGGTCCCACCGCCAGGAAGCACGGAGGCCTGATCATCCATATCCTGATAGCCGTCTATTCCCTAATAGGCCTTGCAATAGTCTGTGACGAATACTTCGTGTCAAGCTTGGACAGGATCTGTGAAGGTAGGTTCTTTAGAGGGTAGATGAAAATATTTATTAGTGTGTACAGGTTTCAAATCCGTAATACAAATACATTTATAAAATGCATTGAATATTACGCCTAGGGAAAACATCATGAGGAAACCTACCTATTGCCCAAATTGGTAATAGTCAGTGATTGTTACAGCAACCTGTCACATCGATTACTGACTATCTGATCAACACATGGGTTCGAAGTGGCCATAGTATACCATCTAGTATTACCTTCATTATATCATTATAGTAGTACCTTCGCAATTGCAGAGATAGGCACCTGTACCTCTCATTACCCCGCAAGGGTTAATGATTATCTTTTTTGTTTATCTCTACATGGTCCTCGCGTTCTATCTAGGGTATATCTATCTCCCATTATGAATACTAAACTACCTTTTATTATTTATAGAGCTACAACTAGCACCGGATGTGGCTGGCGCTACGTTCATGGCGGCCGGAAGTTCCGCCCCTGAATTGGCGACTGTCATCATTGGAGTATTCTGCGCTAAAGATGATATCGGTAAGCTTACAGTATTCTCTTTATTCAGCTATCTCTGAAGAATAACTATCTGGGCTACATATCCGAAAGAAATCTATTTATTTATTATTAATATTTACTAGCTTAAAAGATTAATAACTAACGTGACTTTTTGCGTAAGTTAAGTTACCTTTATTATTAAATCGACGTTTCGGCTACGTTGCAGTAGCCTTGGTCACGGGCAGAACCAAGACGTCAGTTCAGTTAGTTATTAATCATGAGTATAAATCGGGAATCTTTTAAAACTATAATTATTTTAAAAGAGCTTTGCCCTTACTGTTTTTGAAACTTATAACTTGAAATAAAGAAAATGAAAGTTTTACTTTTCGAAAAGTATCTTTTGGCTAAACACATGGCCTTGTTAGGTTTGTAAGAAATCAATATAATGAAATTTATAACTTGTGTATTCGCATTTATTCGCTATTATTATGAAAAGTTCCTTGGATCCTTTAGTTTTTTTATATTATACTTACAAAATTCTATAAAAGAACCCAGCGGCAATCCACACATAAATTCCTAAAAACTTAACTATCTGCGCATAACAATTAAATTTCTACGAATCTTAATACCTCATCCTAGTAATACTATTACTCGTAAATGGCGACATGGCTGACCACCTGTCACATAGAGTTCCGACTATCTGGTCAACACGTGGTTCGAGGTGGCCATAGAATTACTACCTTCGCTATTGCGGAGATGGACACCTGAACCCCGCAAGGGTTAATGGTCGTGAAAGCGTTTGTCTTTTACTTTTTGCTTATAACCCTAATTGTACATAATTCTTGTACACAAATCAATTAACCTTTTAATTAATCATCCTATAGCTCCTACCATCATTACTTGTTTAATTTCCAGGCGTCTCAGGTGTGATAGGCTCGGCAGTGTTCAACATAATGTTCGTGATCTCGGTCTGTGCTCTATGTGCCGGGACCGTGTCCCATCTGAACTGGTGGCCGTTATGTCGTGACTGTTTCTTCTACGCCCTGTCCATTCTGGTGATGCTGTGTGTCATTGCTAATAAATATGTTAGCTGGTAAGTCTTGTTTGTATGGGTTTTGATTGGTCAGGCACTAGATTCGTTTTATGTTTAACTTGACGGGTCATTAACTACTAAAATATACCGTTAGAAGTACCTATAACCGCGTGTATGAGTTTCAATGAAGTGAAAGTGGTTTGTCAGGACCGGGTCTGTTGGGGATCCGTGATCTCTGTCTAGCCTACGGGAAAGCAGGCGTATGTATGTATGTAATTCGACAGTCTTTAGTTTGTCATGACGTATATTCACAAAATTCAAATTTTCATTTCATTTTCAATTTTTTTTCATAAGTCTGTATAGTCAACTTAAAAATACTTTTTATTCTTAAAATGTTACGTACGAACGTTAGAAAGTCGAGGAGTATTATTTATTTATACTAACACGCAATATTGACGTAGGTAATACAGACTTCTGCCTTGTGATTTATAATTTACAGAATCATACCCACCTGAGCATGTACATGGTTCAACATGACTACAGAACTCATCAACTCCGCAGTTTCAAAGTGACATTTAAACCTCTGAATAACTAGTAAACGTCCGTAGCTAATCCAAAGAGTATTCATTTATAAATAATAAAACTCTATGTTGCAGGCCAGAAGCCCTGTTCATGCTAATAATGTACGGCGTGTACTGCGTGGCTCTACGGTTCAACAATGCTTTGGAAGCGTGGGTGCTTACGTGGCCTCTGCCCTTCAAGCTTCCTACAAGGGAGGAACAGGCAGCTCTTGTTACTTACAAGTAAGTATGATTATAGTGTATTCGCGTTAAGTAAATAGTGACGTCATGATATATAGACGTTAAACTGGCCAATGAGACGTGAGTAAATGAGAAAAGAAATCACATTGACCAATCGCAGACAACCATTGTCACGTCTCATTGGTCAAGACGTGGTGACATGATGACGTCACTATTTTCTTAATGCGAATATACTATAATAACTAACGGGACTTATCGCGTAAGTTTTTATATAATAAAGTTACCTTTGAGTCTGCCCGTGACCATGGCTGCTGCGACGTAGCCGAAACCTCGGGTTAATAAAGGTAACTTTATTATATAAAAACTTACGCGATAAGTCCCGTTAGTTATTAATCATGAGTATAAATCGCGATTCTCTTAAAACTTTAATTACAAGTAAGTAGGTTGTAAAAGATGTTAGAGAGTTTCTTTACTTCATTTTACGGATCACTAAAATGATTAACTATAGTGTTTGTATTGTTATACCTTATTCATTATACATTCACGTCCTTTTATCGGGGTAAACAGAACCTTTGCACAAGATCAGAAGGAATGGCAGCTAATAAGCATTCTTTTTACGGCCCAGACTAGCACGGTGCATTGGTGTAATAGTGTCCTAATAATAAGGGCTTAGGTGTAAATAGAATATATTGGGCGATGGGCTAGCAACCTGTCACCAATATTCCATTATGACATTGCAATCTCAATATTCATGCTGATAAGTGACCTAGAATTATCTTCGAGGTTCTGTCTACCTCGAAAGGGATTAAAGGACGTGACTGTATTTGTGTTTGAATGTATTGTATCCTAAATATTAATTATTTAGTTATATACTCGAGACCGCGTCTCGGCATACGTAGTGTAGGACGCCCTCTGCCAGGTGGACCGATGACCTGAAAAAGGTCGCTGGTAGTGGCTGGCTGAGGGCCACGAGTGATCGTGTTTTGTGGCGTACCCTTGGGGAGGCCTACGTCCAGCAGTGGACTAGTATAGGCTGATTGATTGAGTGTCATGAGTGCCAATATGTAGATAACAAGACTAATACATGTGATAAGAGTTTATTGGATTAATTACGATTAAAACTTATTGACATTTCGTTAAACATACATATTATATTCACGCCCCTAACGGCCACTCCGTAGTCCAGCAGTGGACTGACATAGGCTGATTGATTGATTGATTTATGTGGCAGGAGTGGCGGTGCCCCGGCGGCTGGCACGGCGAATGGCGCTGAAGGGCAGTATACCCAAGTGGAAGGCCAGACCACGGAGACCACGCTGCAGACTAGTAAGTATTGGGGTTGTGTCTGGGTACTAATCATAATAATAATAATATTTAGGACACTATTACACCAATTGAACTAGACCCTTGGTAAGTTCATTTAAGACTTGTGTTAAGGGTACTAGTCAACGTATATTTAATAAATATATTGATAAATACATATAATTAGCATATATAATCAACGGCCAGACTGGAAAGCAGAAGAAAAGCGTAGTTCTTAACTCTGCATCCAGCGGGAATCGAACCCGGGACCTCACGATTAGCGTTCAAGCGTCTAAACGATCGCGCCACGGAGGTTGTCACTAAGATAAGTAAGAATAAATATAAACCTCCTATAATATCTACAAGGTCACCTTTTATGATTAATATTGGGGTTTTGATGTTACATGTACATTAATGACAGATAGCTACAGTTAGCTAATGGATTCAATTTACCTCTAATCTCTTAGTTGCGTCCTATTACATCCCGGGAAGAACGGCAGCAGGTAGGATTATTTTCCCATCCAATCTAGCACGGGATAAAATTCTAAGAGACAAGCTATTGAAATGTATCAAACGGAATATCGTATGATCTAGTATTTCAAAGCTTAAACTCTAAAAAAAAGATTTCCTTTCTTATACAGGTTCGCCACAGCGACTCACACATAAATTATTATTATTAGTAGTTAGTTACTTTTTAACATTTACATTATACTCTATATAAACACATCTTATCAATCTTGTCTTTCAATCTTAAAAATTCTATAACAAAGTAATACTAAAAGACTAAATTAGTAATTACTAGTGACCCGCTCCGGCTTTGCACGGGTATAAAATATATAGCCTACTCCACTATTTAATGGATGTTATTATACATATAAACCTTTCTCTTGAATCACTCTATCTATTAAAAAAACCGCATCAAAATCCGTTGCGTAGTTTGAAAGATTTAAGCATACAAAGGGACATAGGGACAGAGGAAGCGACTTTGTTTTATACTATGTAGTGATTATAACTTAATTCCAGACTACAACCCTGACGCGACGTATGACAACGCGGCCTACAATGCTGAGCCTGCCTCAACGTGGGACCCCAACCAGGAGTGGGACCCCAACCGCCTCTGGAGCGAAGACGTGAGTTTATAGACCTCGACGACCTCCACGGCGCGATCGGTTAGCCGCCTGAACGCTAATCGTGAGGTCCCGGGTTCGATTCCCGGTTAGCAGTTAAGAATTTCGCGTTTCTACTGCTTTCCAGTCTGGTCGTTGATTATATATGTTTTATCTATGCATAATAAGTATATATTTAATAAAATATATTGACTAGTACCCTTAACACAAGTCTTAAATGTACTTACCAAGGCGCTAGTTCAATTGGTGTAATAGTGCCCAAATATTGTGTTAATTGTATTGTACATATCGACGGTGGAAAGGCTATCTTGTTTCAATGCCATCTCGCAATTTCACCAGAGATATTCGAGCTTTTGGATAGTCGAATGACATTTTATAAAATACGATTTTTGTTACATATTTGTGAAACTTGGACTAATTTAGAAAATGTAACATAAATTGGATGTTATACCATTTTTCTTCGACTTTTTGAAGCTTTGAATGAGCGCTCTGCTGTGAAGTTGGGAAATGGTCGATATATTCACGCCTTTACGTCCCTAGCGGGATATGCAGTGATTATCAATCGCCACCTGGAACGATGCGGATAAATCTCCCTTGTTTCACTCTAACCTATTAACCACCTCATATATGGTCTTCTATTCTTCACGCTGCATACCGCTTTTTTCAATTTGATATGTATATTATTGTTTTAAGAGATTCGCAATTTATACTCATGATTAATAACTAACGGGACTTATCGCGTAAGTTTTTATATAATAAAATTACCTTTATTGATACGTATAGTTAGTTTATATCAAGTGTTGAATTACGTGTATATCTACGTATCTAAATATATGAAGTAGAAAGAGTACGGTGAACGCTTGTAACTTAACCTGAATAATAAAACTTAAAAAAATTATTACAAACTGATCCGCTAAATTTGTTTTCATGAACTATTTCATAAATATTCTCTTAACGCGGATTAATATTAAAGATACAAAATAGAATAACAATAATCTAGACTGTGACCCTACCCGTCACATTGGCTTTCTATATGATTTAAATAGGTACGTAAGTTTCATTTGACAATGTGTGCAAAAACGAACTGAGAACCTTAGAGTCCTTGAAAAAGTTAACTCTTATTCTTTTCTTACTTAAAGTCGAACTCAGCTGTCCCCACCAACACGAACCTGAACGCTGCATCGTGGAGTGCTCAGCAGAGGGAATCCCCACCACAGGAAGTGGCCAAGACCCCCCAGCCAATCACCACATCCGCCATACCACCGGTAAGTAGCTTGGTTATATAGGTGTCTTGCTTGGTTAGCTGTGTTGTTGTTTTTTAGCTTGGTTTCATATGAGTTTTAGCGTGTTTTTGCTTGGTTTTATTTGTTGTTTTTCGTTTCTATTTATATAATTAAGTGGCTTATTGTATTTTTAGATAGTACAGTTCTGCAATATGTTTTCTCGTAGTTTTTTGTGAGTAAGTCAGTTATTAGTTATTTTATTTGGTTGCTTTTGCAGGTATTTACTTTATTATTTTTTTATCTTGGTAGTTACCTACGTCATAATTTTGCTTGAGTTTATTAGTAAGTTAAAATAAAAGTATAAAAGCCCAGTCTCTCAGATTTTTTAGTTTTATAGCTATTAAATAATAAATGATTACTACGTATATTCCAGCCATCAATCCCAGCATATTATAAGGCGAAGGAATTCAACCCAGAGACTGCAGTGGACCCGCTGTTAAAGCCTGTGGGAGCGAGTAAGAATCAAAATATTATAAATAACGATATATATGCTTTCTTAAAGTTATTACGTAGTTGTTACAACAACTTGATGGCAATGAACGAAAGTCACGTTGTTAGTTTATTGGTGGCACACAGATCTCAATTTGCACGATCCTGATAAACTACTTTCGCTTCATTGACATTGACACTAACATACGTGCATACGTGATCTCTGCTAACCCTTTTGTAGGGAAACAGTCGTGGTTTGTTATAAACAAATCTACTCAACTATATACTCAAATACATATGGGTGAAACTGACATTGGTTTCTATTACGACCTCCGTAGCGCGATCGGTTACACACTTGAACGCTAATTGTGAGGTCCCGGGTTCGATTCTCGGTGGAGGCAGACTTCAGAACTACGCTTTTCTACTGCTTTCCAGTCTGGTCGTTGATTATATATGTATTTATCAATATATAATATGTATACATTTCTTAAATATACGTTCACTAGTACCCTTAACACAAGTCTTAAATATACTTACCAATGGACTAGTTCAATTTGTGTAATAATGTCCAAATATTATTATTATTTGTTTTCTATTTATTCTCCATACTCATTGCTGGATCCTCACAATATTTTCCTTCACCGTCGTATTCCCTGAATAAATGTTAATATTAACATGTCAATCCAGTCGTCTATGGTGCGTCAACAAAGTCAGCAACTCAGTGAAAGTTGAAAATACAAATAATTAATTTCGGCTGAATATTTATAGTCAATTATGATGCCAAACTGGCTAAATATGTTCGCTTTGAGATAACATTTGGATCCTCAACTGAAACGAACCGAAAAACAAGGAAGAGCATAATTGGAGGTTCGATTTCGTTTTTCTTCGGTTGTAGCGGCTGGTGGCGTTGGTGTAACCACGGCGATGGAATAACAAGAAGTTCAAACGCCGTGGCATCAGTGTTTGTACTTCAGCCGACATAACCTTAGTGGTGAATGGCTTAATAAAGAATTTAAAAAAAAAACTATTTATACGATTTCTTAAAGTTATTACGTAGTTGTTATAACAACTTGATGGCAATGAACTAAAGACGCGTTGTTTGTTGATTGGTTGCACACTGATCTCAATTTGCACGATACTGATATTTACGACGATACTTTCACGATACTTTCGCTTCATTGACATCAAACACTCAAACAAACATACGTGCATAGGTGATCTCCGAACAGTTTTGTAGGGATACAGGCGTGGTTTGTTATACACAAATCTACTCAACTACACAAATACATATCGGTGAAACTGACAATTATTTCTGTTTTTTTTTTCATATTATTTTCATGCCCCTTGCTAGGTCCTCACGATGTTTTCCCTCACCGTCGTATTCCCTGAATAAATGTTAATATCAACATGTCAATCCTTTCTTCTCTAGGCCAGCTCCAAATGCTGACGTGGCGCCTAGCGTACCCTATCCACTGGAGCTGCCGGCGCACCATGCCGGACTGCCGCGGCCGCTGGTACCCCGTCACCTTCATCATCTCCATGCTGTGGATCTCCTTCTACTCCTACTTCATGGTCTGGATGATCACGATCATTGGTGAGTGAGGGTGCACGTGATAGGTGGGGTGTCAAAAGAAAGTTGATAGGTTGTTTAATTCTAAGTTTAAAGATAATTTTTCATGTGTTTTTATTTGTTTTCACTTTTATTAAGTGATATTTATGATCCTTATATTGAATTAAAAGCATTTCATTTCAAAGGGTAACTTCGAATTTTCTGTTCATCGTACTACAGTATGAACAGAACCTCGGAGCATGTTTTCAAGATTTTAGTATGAAAATAGAGGTTGTGTGGACGGCTCGCTAGCCCACCGCCCAACAGCCATTGAGCCCTAGTCCCTTAGTCACCTCCTACGAAATGCCGGGAAGAACGGAAGCTTGGTTACCCTATTTTTTACGTCCTAGACTAGCACAAGACTATGTTCATCATATTCATAGTCATTTATATGTATATATAGATGCGGTTATTGTAACATATTAACCAGAAATCTGGTCACAGGTCACACCCTGAGGATTCCTGACACTGTCATGGGACTGACGTTCGTGGCGGCTGGCGTGTCAGTGCCCGACGCCCTGTCATCCCTCGCTGTCATTAAAGAGGGGTAAGTCTAACAATAACATACTTATAAAACTAATCTAATACTAAAATAAAAGGTAGTCACGTGGGTAAGACCTCCTATTTGTTATTAGAGGTCCACGGTTCGAATCCCGAGTCTAATGTACGAATGAATGCTATTAAAAGAAGTGTTTTTCATTTACTTAATAATTTACAGTCGCTAATGGTGAGGAATAACATCGTAAGGAAACCTGCCTATACCTTAGTAGGCTTGGTAATAGCTGGTGTCTATATACGGCGATACGGTTAACTACCTATCATGTTGGGTGCTGTCTATCTAGTGAAACGGGGGCTTCGAGTGCTTTCGGAGATGGACACCTAGGTGTAAGCGGCTTTTGTAGACATATTCCCTTTTAAGTGTGGCGGGTTAGTCAGAGGCTTGATTGTATCTCCGAAATTTCGATGGCATGTTTGGTATAGACCTCTCGAAGTCCGAGTTTCACTTGATAGACAGCACTCAATGTGAAAGACAGTGATCCGTATCGCCGTATACATACAATGGCTATTACCTATCTCGAGGGATAGACAGGTTTCCTTACGATATTTTATCTCACCGTTAGCGAACTGTAAATTAGGTACATAAATGAATGATCATTTTTAATTTTCTTTCATTGGTACATGCTAGAACCGTGAATTGAATTTAGAACCTCTAATCAAAAGTCGGAAGTCATACCCATTTCAACTTATTACTCCAAACGAAACTTTACAAAGGAACTGTACCTTACAGCAAAAATATACATAGTAAGTTCAATGGTACATTTTTGAACCACCATTCCAGTTACGGTGACATGGCGGTGTCTAACGCGGTGGGTTCCAACGTATTCGACATCCTGGTCTGCCTCGGGCTGCCCTGGTTCATCCAGACCGCCATCATCCAGCCAGGGAGCTACGTCAACGTCATCAGCAAAGGTACGCCATATTTATTTATATCACGCCATATTAAAGCGACGTTTTGAGTGTACCTATAACCGCTGAGTGTGTATGAGGAGGTGTATGAATGTCAATGAAGCGAGCTGGTCAACACGTAGGTTCAAGGTGGCCATATAATACTACCTTCGGAGCGCAGATGGAAACCTGAACCTCTGACTACCCCGAAAGGGTTAATGGTCGTGAAAGCCTTTGTCTTTATTTATTAATAGCACTCTAATATTTAAGCTAAACGTGATTTATAAGATATTATTGTATCTCCAAGGTTTTGTCCACGCCGAAAATAATTAAAGAACGTAATTGTGTATGTATTTATATTATTTTAGGACAAGCGACAAAGACATACACAATACATTACAAAAACATTATTTAAATGCAAATATTTATTTCAGTTGGTAGTAATAAAATGTATAAAAAAAGACAGTTTTAAGAATAAAATTATGAAGAGTGATTATTTTGAACAAATATCGGTAAATAGGCGTACTGAGATAAAGAATAGGATTTTGAATTTTATGTGAACCAATATTAATCCGTATTTTATAGTCTATGTATAGTTAGGGCTAAAAGTGGAGTCCCAGTAATTTTTATAAGGTTTACGTTTATAAGAACAAAAGACAATATTTTACATTTTTAAACTGGCGCCCCTATGCATTGTCATGGCCACTATACGTTCGCGTTCTTCGAAATGAAAAATATTTTAAGCACCTTTAGCGTTGACTGTGTAATTAATCCATCTATGTATTAATATGTTATGCTTGTTCCAGGCTTATTTTACTCAACGTTTTCCCTGTTTTCAACGGTAATCTTCTTGGTGGTGGCAACGCACGCCAACGGTTGGAAACTGGATCGCAAGTACGGCGCTGTCCTCATGGTTTGGTACTTGCTATTCATCACCTTTGCGAGTTTGTACGAGTTGAACGTATTCGGCGAGGTCACCAAACCAGATTGTTGGACAGATTATTAGATACTCGACATATGTAGAAGTATGTTCAAATGTTTAAAAAAAAACGAGTATTTCCCACCAATTTTTTTCTGTATTTGCTTCCATTTATTTTTAGTTGATTTTTTACTATATCGAAAATAGGTTTTTAGTTAAAGCAGTAAAAGATTTTGGTGGGATTTAGTTACTTAATAGGCTTGTTAATTGCAAATGTTGAAGTTCAATTTGACAATGTTATGACAGTTTAAATAGCACAACGTTACTGAGAATTTAGTTTTTCGAGATTAATAATGGTAATCATATTTTATATCACAGTCTCATTAATTATAAGATATGACGTTTGATAGTGGAAGTTTGATAGTTTTGGAAGAGCTTGATTGGATTAGGTAAAATAATGTCACGAGTCAAGTTTAGTTGTAAATAAAGGGAAATATCGTTAGGTATGTGAAATAGAAATATTCCTTTTTCAACGTGAACCTCCTTTAAACAATTTTGTTTTGTTAGTTGCACATACTGTAATAGTAAAATAGAGCTTAAATGATCTGGTTTATGTGCTATATCCCAAAGTTACATTTTGTTAATTGTATTTCTTATAAAAGAATTATTTATCCTTTATGATTTTCTTTGAGCAGAATAATAATTTAAGCATAGATTAGCTTCATTCAAAAGTATATCTTATAAAGCACTCTAATAGGCCTAATTTACGCAACTTATGAATAAACGATTTCATTTTATTATTAACGGATTTATGGTATAAAACTTAACAGAAAAAAATATATTAGGAAAACTGACTTACTAACTGTATACCACGTAAATAGAAACAATTTCTTCTTCTGCTTTCCAGTCTGGTTGTTGATTATGTATGCTATATATGTATTTATCTATATATAATATGTGTACTGCTCTTAAATATACGTTGACTAGTACCCTTAACACAAGTCTTAAATGAACTTACCAAGGGGCTAGTTTAATTGGTGTAATAGTGTCCTGAATATTATTATGCCTCCGGAATTTCGGAGAAGGGAACTCAAGCCTTTCAGCCTGCCACAATGAAAAAGGGAGTGTGTATAAAGAAGTCGTAAAGTCGTTTATTCCGTTAATAGCAAAATGGAATCGCCAATAGGTAATTGCCACATTTCTTATGATTGTTGTTGCGTAGTTCTTGTATGTCTATCGATCGTTGTTTAGTTGTAGCTCACTTGAATCTCTACTCACTATTCGGTGATTATAATATCCTATAATTTAACTACCTAACCTAATCTAAACGGTTTAAGAATGTTGAACTAAAATACCGTCGAAATATCAACAAAAATGGATCAGCCCACCCAATAATTGTTTTAAAGTAACTTGACTAAAATTTTCAACAATACATTAATTCAACTTTGACTACACGCATAATTGTATGGAAAGAAACAGCGTTATTATTACAGCGAAGTTATTGATATCATTTAAAAGGCAAAGCAGATTAAACTCACAGAAATAAGCTAAATCACAGTGTTAACATTTATTATGTATATTTATTTATAAAAGGATAGTGTTTAAAGGAACATCAGATACGAAAATGCACTCCTAAAATACTGAATTGTACACCAAAATAATACAGTCCCAACCCAAACCTAACCTTTGCTGTGCGTTAAGCTATATTTTGGTGTACATTTCAGTATTTTTGATGTGCATCGAATTATTTTCCTTTATAAAATAGATAATTTAAACTCCTCCTGAAATTAAGGAAAGAAAATATCAACTACGACTTGTTATGCTACGTGCTACCTTGATGTTCGTAGTACAGGCTTCTTTTTTTCTGTTATTTTTGGTACTTCATTATCCCGTAGTATATTACTTATATAACAGTTTTAATAATAATGAATAATACATCGATATTTGTACGAATTAGATTTATTAGTAATAAATACATGTTTTAGGATACCTGCATAGTTCCTAAACAAAATCTGGGTTCATAATGTTTATGTATTGTAGACATTCGAGACCGTTTCAACATCTATAAGATTCTTACCCATAACCTAACTAATATAGATAATTTAGAAAATGAAGTAACAGTAAATCTAGCCTAATTTCAAATTTGAAAACCTCAAACAGTCTTCATGAAATATCTTCCATATACCTTAATGAAATATTACTTTTAATGAACAATCTCCACTCTTAAAGCACATGTAAAGTTATACGAAACACAAAAAGAATAAACAGAAAAAATAGTATCTTTGTCACCCTAAAAAAACAATTCGATTATATCGATTGCTCTGATATTAAATTAAAAGCCAAAATCGATATGAATTACAATTCAATGTAGAATAGCAATAATAAGACAATTTGATGAAATCTTGTAGCTCAAAATTGACTTTAAGTGACAAAACATCTCTGCAATGACAGTAGTTATTACTAAGTTTCTGTCTACCCTTAAAGGGATGGCCAATGAATAAAGTTTTCGTTACCAAATGATCATATGTAAGCATTATATGCCATCGTAGAATATCAGCTATACTATAAATATGGGTAGATATAGTCCCTCAATAAGTGTGTACCTTAAGTTATTTTATAGTTAAGTTGAACCATGTGTAAGTACTTATAAATCGCAAATGTATGAACACTAATTTGATTGTGAAATTGTATTATAGTCTTTAAAGTAGTTGAGACAATAACTCATTTGTTTTAAGCGAAATTTTAATGTAACAAAACGTGAGTTGAAATGATTGAGTAACAAAGGTGTGTCTACGTTAGAGAGCCAAGTATATACAACATGGCTATATCAATTAGCCAGTTTTACTGCAGGATTTAAGTCTCCTTAACTGCATGCCACAAAGCACATTCACTGTTGGCTCTGAGCCAGCCACTAGTCCCTTTCTTCATGGGCCCAAGTCCACTAATGCTTTGTGCAAAATATCAGATCTACGTGGATTAACTAAAGTGACAGAATTCGCCATTATTAAAGCGAAAATTGAAACTTAGTCTGACATCAAAGGTGGAATTTGACACTTTTGCTAATCCACTAGCAACGTCACACTATTACTGATTTGATATTGAACTGCGTTGGTGCCACACATTGGTAGACTTGGCACTCAGGTTATCAGTTCACGTAGCAGGGGGCGTTTACACTATGTTTACTGAGACAAGTCAACGGTGTAAATATATGACCGAATACTAGAGTCATTTACTTTGTGAACCAACGATAGCAGGCACAAAGTCAAATATGGGTCGAACGCTCGAAGCACTCGTTTAAAGCAAATTCGTACCGCTAGAAAGATATTAAAATTTGTTCAGAATCAGCTCGGCTGTATAACGTAGACCCACCTGAAAAGCACATTTACACGAGAAGAGTTTTTCGGACGATTTCAGGAGTTCAAGTCTACGAATGTGTTTGCGAATTTCACTATTAATGAGAGCAAATAGCTTTAATTTCGCTTTAGTAATGGCGAAACTAGTCACTTATGCTATTATTCAAAGTGTTACTTCACACCGTTACTGAACTGATATTGAACCATTTGCAAAAATTAAAGTAGACGTGGGCCCTAGTTGATACCCTTGTAGAGATCAGCAATTCTCTCCTTTTTTCAAATGAATTTCGTTGCCACAGAGATTGTTAACACCATTTTTTATCGCTGGCAACATCTGGGCGTTCTTGCCGAGAAACTTTCTTCGTC
The DNA here is from genome assembly GCA_030578115.1 of Leucoptera coffeella. Taxonomy (NCBI): domain Eukaryota; kingdom Metazoa; phylum Arthropoda; class Insecta; order Lepidoptera; family Lyonetiidae; genus Leucoptera; species Leucoptera coffeella. The sequence continues at coordinate 129,991 of JAMBLF010000751.1, forward strand.
TAAATGAGCTTTAACAGTTTGTATGTCGATATGCATTTATATAACGTATGAGGTATGGAACGGATCTCGGAGTGAATAACGGATACGTTTTGGCAGCTCCATTCTCATTAGTATAAATATATATTAAGTATATGTTAGTGTTTAACGAGAAAAACATAATAAATTATATTAGCAGTTCTGAAAGCGATAGTTATGGGGGGTAACTTAATATGTTTGGGTTGGCAATATCTTTCTAAGATATGTATTCTCAAAAACATTGTCATAAATGTGTTTGTATATATTCTAGAAACGTACATTATTAATGAAATTGATATTATTGGATGTTGGTTTGTGAAAGTAGGCCCTAATCCGATTCTCAGTCGGTTTTAAGAGTCGCCTTTACCAACCACGATAAAGGCTGAAATAAGCCTCTTTAGGGATGTGTATGAGCATGTATAGAACAGTGGAGATCCGTTTGATACATATCCAAAAGCTATAAACAGCGCTTAAAAAGCTGCAACCGCTTAAAAGCTTGGAAATTAGAACTATATTTATAAGCTTTTATAGAGAAAGTGTAAAATTTATCTAGGCGTAAATACAAAATCAATTAATCGTCAATTCGGCTAGTTGTATATTACATGTATTGTTAGACCAATGTGATTATATTTTAATGTTGTATGGGTATTCTCAATATCGATGTGTAGTGTGCGTAGTTAATATTTCGTTGTTGGTGTTTAAAATAATGTGCATTTAGTTGACTATTCCCTCCTAGTCGTTTAAAGTTGAGTCCTGACTAAAGTAAACTTGTGGCTTATTTGTAAAGTTATTGAACTCTCAAAAGTAATTAAATTAGTAACATTCTATAAACAGACCTGAGCCCAAATCTACTTATGCGTTTTAGCACAATCGTACTTCAATATTATGTCAGTCATAGTGTGAAGTTGGTAGTGGATTAGCAACAATGTCAAATATCGCCTTAAAAAAATGGCTTATAATAACAGTTTTACTATTTCACGAATAACTTGACACTCTTACTGAAGCGATAGTGAACTATGATTTTGCATCTTATAGGATCATGTATCTTTCCTTATCTCAGGCACACTTTAAGTAAAGATGGTCCATAGTTGATATGTCTGTAATGATGCCCAGTTGAAACGTCATTCTTTATTTCAGTATGAATTAACGTATACTTAAATAAGGGGCCTGTTTAGTCTTTTCTTCATTTATCTCTACAGTATGGTCATGTCGCATATTGTATTGTTGCTATTGTTGTGGACTCACTAAATCTCATTCTCTATCATACTTATTATAAAGTAAACGTTCCATGCTAATATTGTTGTAAATTTTTACACTTGTTACTAAATTATTCTTAAAATTAGATAAATAATCATTTCCAGTATTAGAAAATATCTACCTGTTACCTGTAAATTAATCAAATATTTAAACGAGTTGAATTTTAGATATTATGCTAGTTTAGCTCATTTTTAAAAGGTACGATTCCATTGCATTAATCCGCACTTACAAATTCTTTATCAGTGAAATTGCCTTTATCTTTTTATGAGATCGACAAGTGTACTGCCAAAGTTACTTAAAATAGGAGTTCTATACTTTGTGTGACAGTTCAGCCCAATGGAAACGTACCTTAATCGACATTGGCTAATTTTGTTGTGTTGGGAAGCGAAATTCAACCACTGTTCATAGATATTATAACCTTATCAGAAAACTAAGATTGAATCAAGTTCTGTATGTATTTGTGCTATGCCCGAGCATTGTATAATACTTAATTCTTATTACATTTTATATTCTTCTCGTTATTATATAAACTTTTGTTTATTCGTTGTCATGGTTACTTTCTTAGACATAAAGAGGCAGATTTTCAAGTACGGACTTATCGGTACTGAACTATACGAATCGATACACGTTGCGCTGCATTTAGGAACAACCTTTTTCTATATGTGTGAGCGCATGTAATAGTTAGTGCTTGTAAATGGCGACATGGCTTACCACCTGTCACATTGAGTGCTGACTATCTGGTTAACACGTGGGTTCGAGGTGGCCATAGAATTACTACCTTCGCAATTGCGGAGATGGACACCTGAACCTCTGACTAGCCCGCAAGGGTTAATGGTCGTGAACGCGTATGTATGTATATGTGAGCGCATAAGATAACATTGAATTCTCTATGTACATATCGGTACCGACCTAAACCGGGAACCTGTTTCTTTAAGTCTTCACCCTATCAATTTACAAATCAAATAATATTTTACTGTCTTCCCTATATATCAATTTTGATTGACATTGAAGCAAATTTCACATTGTAGATAAGTATATAACTGGAAGTAATGTCTATAAATACTTCATAATTATTATATTTGCACCTGTTTTATTGGGCAGTGGTTTATATTCTCGCGTCTTAGTGTAATATGAATCTAGTTTCTTTTCTACTAAAGTAGATAAATGTTAGCAATAAACTGTTTATTTGTAATGTTTTGGTTGGTCAAAGATAGTATAACGAACGAAACAATGTTGTTTATAGAGTAAGTTTAAAACATATACCTATTACGTTAATAAAGTGGTAAACTTATGAAGTTTTATTTCACTGTGTACTTGAAATAGCATACATTCACGCCTCAACGTCCTTAAAGGGATATACAGATTATCGAACGCTACTTGGAACGATCCTGACAAAACTCACTTGCTTTAATCACACCCCTTGACCTTCTCATATATGCGCCCTGCACACAGCATTTTTCATATATTTAGGTAGTGCTTGTATATGGCAACATGGCTTACCACCTGTCACATAGAGTACTGACTATCTGGTCAATCTCTATTGGAAGCCTATTTCATAAGACAGCACGTTATTTAAACAGAAGAATATGATAATTTCCTCCAAATATTTTCTTTCTACGATAATCACCAAAAATATACACTATTGACTCCATTAACAGAAATGAATGAATGGAAATATAATAAAAATAAAACAAACAGTTTTTAAAATGCACATTTTTATTCTTTATATTAACACGTTCATACAGCCAGCTACAGCATATCAAATCGATATACATATATCGAAGTTATCTATTCAAAGATATCGTGAATCGCTACACTAGAGTACCCGCCACATAAGGTGGCAGTTGGAGGCGTCGCCACAGTCGCGTAATCCAGTGTTGCCAGTAAACACGCCAAAACTAGCACTCACTGTGCCATACGGCTCGATACATTATATTGAGGTTTCATTTGTAACGATCTTTGGTTGCAGAGCTATAAACTCAAATAAAACAAGTTAATACCTATACCAAAGTCAAAAGTCAAAATATTTTTATTCAAAATAGGCCCTATCATAAGCTCTCTTTGAAAGTTATTTTATGATCTAAGTACAAATTAAAAAAACTATATATTGACAAAAGGAATATATATGAGTGAAGTGGAAGGGCGGTTACGTAGGGGCCGGCCTAATAAGACATATATGTAACAGTCAGATAGACGCTATATTGAAAAAAGGTGACGTTAGGAGTACCTATAACCGCCGAGAGTGTATTAGAGAATGTATGAATGTCAATGAAGCGAAAGTGGTCTGTCAGGATCGGGACAAATGGGGATCCGTGATCTCTGCCTACCCCTCTACAGGGAATCAGGCGTGATGTGTATGTATGTATGTAAAAAAACTATTTCAAACATGGCACTGAGCATTGTCTTTACATATTTTTACCGAGGTTAGTTCACCAACCATTTCGGCTGCTCAAGATGCCACGTCATGAAGACCACGACCGCTCTGATAAGAGCGTAACGATTGAGAAGAAGAAGTTCAGCGGAGACCCTTGGAGAAGAACTAACAAGAAACTCCAGAAATCAATTTATTATAATCACCCTTAACAAACATAAAAATTACAAAGAGTGGGCAAAAAACACAACGCTGGTAATACTAAATTTACCTTTCATACAAAATAACACGCAATGGCGGTAACGTCAAATTTAGTTCCAAGTTTGGCTACTGCCACCGTATGTGGCGGGATCTCTAACTAGAGATCCCGCCACATAAGGTGGCAGTTGGAGGCGTCGCCACAGTCGCGTAATTCAGTGTTACCAGTAAACACGCCAAAACTAGCACTCACTGTGCCATACGGCTCGATACATTATAGGTTTCATTTGTAACGGTCTTTGGTTGCAGAGCTATAAACTCAAATAAAACAAATTAATATATCAAAGTCAAAATATGTTTATTAAACTATTTCAAACATGATTAATAATTAACGGGAATTATCCTTCTTATTATATATTACATATATTATGTGTTCCTCCACTCTGTCCGCAATAGACCGTTTAGTGTGTTCGACGTAGGATTTCCCACAGCTGCAATCAATCTTATACACACCCTTATATCTTATATCATGAGTATAAATCGCGAATCTCTTAAAACTATTATTTCAAACATGGCACTGAGCATTGTCTTTACATATTTTTTACCGAGGTTAGATCAGCGGAGACCCTAGCTTGGAGAAAAACTAACAAGAAACTCCGGAAATCAATTTATTATAATCACCCTTAACAAACATAAAAATTACAAAGAGTGGGCAAAAAACACAACGCTGGTAATACTAAATTTACCTTTCATACAAAATAACACGCAATGGCGGTAACGTCAAATTTAGTTCCAAGTTTGGCTACTGCCACCTTATGTGGCGGGATCTTTATTTTCTCTTACATAGTAGAAATGCTTATGTATTTAGCTACAGACTTATTCTCTTCAGCGTGCTCTAATATACTTCACAAAAACGTCAAATCTTGATTAGTGTTAGAATAACATTCACTAATCAATCGTCTATGGTGCGTCAACAAAGTCAGCAGCTCTGTGAAAGTTGAAAATTCAAATAATTATTTTCGGCTGAATGTTTAGTCAATTGTGATGCCAAACTGGCTAAATATGTTCGCATCGATTTCGTTTTTCTTCGGTTGTAGCGGTTGGCGGCGTTGGTGTAACCATGGCGATGAAATAACAAGAAGTTCAAACGTCGTGGCATCAGTGTTTGTACTTCAGCCGACATAACCTTAGTGGTGAATGGCTTAATAAAGAATTAAAAAAAAAACATTCACTAATGACAACCACTTTTCGTTATAACTTATGACATTTGTCAATTTGTCTGACATTAGTTAGGCATATATTCTTATAGATGGATTAATGGCAGTTTAGAATACTATTTGGGAGGCGGGAAAGTTGAATTAAGGAAAAATTTTAGAAAAATTTTATAAATATAAAACTTACTATTTAAAAGTAATATTTTTAAAAAAATGACGTCGGAAAGTGATGGTGATGATCATAACCATCGATCCAAAAACAAGAAACGTCCTAGATTGACGGAAACTATGGATGAAAGCAAGAAATTTTCACCATACTATAAGCCGGGATACTTGAGAACGTACCCGGAATCAACTATTCTTTGCGAGTATCCGGTTTATGTGGAGAGTGAATCGGAAAAAATTGGCAACAAAAACCCATTTCAATTATCAAAGTTATTTAAGGATATTAAGGGCCTTATTGAAATGCGACGATCTCATGCCAATAAAATTGCTTTAATCTTCAAGCGGGCAAATGAAGCTAATGAATTCTTATCACATGAATGTCTGATAATAAATAAGCTCCGAGCTTATATACCGGCATCTTCCATTGAGAGGGTAGGTGTAGTGCGTCACATACCTACCGAATACAGCAACGTGGAAATACATAAAAAGTTGACTTCTGAAAATGAAATAGTTGGAGTAAGACGATTTATGAAGAAGATTGATGGTAAACTGGTTCCACTTCCATTAATTTCAGTAACATTTGTTGGTTCAGTATTACCTGACTATATTTATTTAGGCAAGTGGCGGCTTCAAGTTTCAATTTATGTACCGCCACTTCAACAATGTTTTAAGTGTTTAAAATTTAATCACTCAGCGAGAGTGTGTAGAAATGAACAAAAATGTTCGAAGTGTTCAGGTGCACATATTTATAGAGAATGTACATCTGAGACATTGAAGTGCGCTAACTGTGGTAGTGACCATTTAGCAATAGCGAAGATATGCCCCATTAAAATACAAAAGGTCAAGTTAAATAATACAAAAGTTAATAAAGTAAGTTATGCTAAGGCACTCCAGCACAGTTCAAGTTTCAATAGGGAGTTTCCTGAAATTAGAGGTAGAAATTCAACTACACCTGAATATAATAAGAACATAAACATTAGTGACATAATTGTAAATGATGATAAAATTATAAATATCTTAATAAAAACGTTAGTAACCTTAGGCAATTCCGGTCAAGTCAAAAACACTGCACACATAAAAGATATATTATTAAAAGCTTTCAAAAATGGGTCTTAAAATTGTACAGCATAATATACAAAGTTTAAGGAACAAAAAACCATTACTCATAAAATTTTTAAATGAAAACCGAATAGATTTGTGCTTGCTTAATGAGACTTGGTTAAATGATAATAATTCCAAAGTTCATATACCAGGATATGTATTTTTGTACAAAAACTCCTCCAACTGTCATGGAGGTGTGGCTATTTTGATTAAAAATAACATTAAATTTAAAGAAGTTGATACTCAGTTTCATGAATCTATTCAAAATATTGGCATTACCATATTTACAGATAATGGTACGTTATCTGTTTTGAATATTTATTGCCCTCCAAATAATAATCATTTTAACCGTAGGTTTAGTAGTAGAAAATTTAAAAGTATTGTTCAAAATTTTCCCAAACCAGCCATCATTGCTGGAGATTTAAATGCTCATCATATGGACTTTGGATGTCTAGGTTCAAACTCACGTGGTCATGAGATTGTTAAAATATTTGATGAACTCAATTGTTTCTTATTAAATGATGGTTCATGTACAACAATTCATAGGCCAAATCAGAATCCGTCAGCAATAGATTTAACTTATGTGAGCCATGAATTTGTAGCTAATTGTAGTTGGGTGATTAATGATGACAGCCTAGGTAGTGATCATTATCCTATTATAACAGATATAAATTTAGTGCCAAAGATATATAACTCAGTCCCATTAATAGAGAAATTTAATTATCATAGAACGGATTGGAAACAATACACAATCAAATCAGCTTTACTTTTTAATGGCTTTAAAATTGATGACACATATCCCTTAATTGCGTATTCTTCATTTTGTGATATTATAAATGTTTTAAAGAAAGAATGCATTCCTTTAGTTAAAATTAAAAATCCAAATAAAATGAGATTGCCAGCTCCTTGGTGGAACAGCCAGTGTGCTGAGGCTGTCAAGAAGTCCCATAATGCTCTGAAAGTATATAGGAAGAACATGTCATTAGAGAACTATGTTGATTATAAGAAATTAGATGCTCAGAAAAAGATGATTATTAAAATTGCAAAGCATAATAGCTGGCAAAATCTTTGTTCCTCTTTCAATAGACATACTAATCCTTCAATTATTTGGCAACGTATAAAAAAATTCAAGCGTGCCTATGGGAATGATAATAATAGGTACAAAGGTGATGAATGGTTACAGGATTTTATGAATAAGTTAGAATTCACTGATACTAGATCTACATATTTAATAGAAAATTTATTTACAGAAAATAATAGTGGACAAACATCAGATTTCTTTTCTCAGGCTTTTAGTATGGGAGAACTTGAATTTGCATTAGCCTCAAGAAGGGATACAACACCTGGTCTAGATGATATTCCGTATATATTATTAAAAAAGCTACATCTTTCAGCAAAAATTCATCTTTTGAATATTTTTAACTTGTTATGGTATGCTCAGTGTATTCCAGAAAGTTGGAATACTCAGTGTGTAATACCTATCCTCAAACCTCATAAATCAGCTCATGATCATAATTCTTATAGGCCAATATCACTTGCTTCGTGCATTGGTAAGTTGTTTGAGTATATGTTAAAAACAAGATTGGAATATTTTGTAGAAACAAGTAATATATTACCATCTTTCCAATTTGGTTTTCGCAAGGGCCGTAGTGCTTCTCAGAGTTTTGTCACTTTTATAGAGGATATGAGACATTGTTTATCTATTAGATCCCATGTTATTTGCTGCTTCTTGGATGTTCAGGGTGCTTATGATTCAATTGATATACACCAATTGATTAGGATACTCCATGGTTTAAATTTACCTGGAAATTTATTAAAATGGATATTTACATTCTTACATCATCGTAAAGTCTTTATTAAGTATAATAATATAATTCATGGTCCTAAGATAACTGACAGGGGAGTTATGCAAGGGTCTACTCTGTCTCCACTACTTTATAATATATATACTTCACAAATAGGCAACCTATTTACTAATGATATAAAATGTCTTACTTTTGCTGATGACATACTACTGTATTCAAGAAATCGTAATTTAAAATTAGCAGAATCAAAATTAAATAGTGCATTGAATCAATTATGTGTTTATTACAGGGATACACTTAAACTAGATATTAATTCCCAAAAAAGTAATTCTTTGGTTTTTGGTCGTACTCATGACAAGGTGGATATATATTATAATGGTGAGAGCGTTCCATTGTCTACTCAGCACAAATTTTTAGGTGTTGTGATAGATAATAAACTTAAGTTTACAAATCACATTAATCAATTATGCAGTAAAGCTATGAAGGGCATTAATATAATGAAATACTTATGTGGGGTGTCTTGGGGTGCAGACCCCAGGGTGCTCACTAATTTATATCAAGGTCTTGTCAGAAGTCACTTTGATTATAGTTGTTTAGCATATTTTGATGCAAAGCCGAATTTATTAAAAAAATTAGATACTATACAAAATATAGGATTGCGTTTAATAACAGGGGCGATGAAGTCAACCACTATTAATTCTATGGAAGTAGAGACGAGTATTCCTCCTTTGTTAATTCGAAGAATACACTTAGCACAAAAATTTTTCATTAAACAACGAGCAGTTACTGATTCATTAGTAGTAGATAGTATAAATAAATGTTCTATATTACAGAATGATGAAGCTTTTGCAGCACCTCATCTTTCTAATAACAAAAATAACCTTGATCTTTTGTTTGATAAACTTAGTCCCAGAAAATCTATAAGTTTGTCTAGTTTGTTTCGCTTTAACCAAGAACAGTACTCGGGTTTAAAATGTAGTTTGAATTGGCCCATTTTTGAAAGTCATTTCGATACTTTGATGTTTACTCCTAACGTTCACACAGATTTATTTCAAAGTAGAGCTGAGTTTCTACACTTTTTATGTGAAAAAAATATGTACTGCTTGTACACGGATGGATCAAGGACTGTTACTCGTGTTACTTCTGCATTTTATCATCCACAGTTATCTTTGTGTAAGACTTTCAAAATTAATGAGAAATGCAGTGTTTTTTCGGCAGAGGCGTATGCAATATTTCAAGTATTGCTATATATTGATAATTCTGTTTATAGTAATTGTATTTTAATTATATCTGATTCAAAGAGTGTATTAGAAGCTTTAAAAAATGTAAATATATCGTACAGATTAAATTATATTATTTCTAATATTAAGATTTTGTTAAATAGGTTGCACGCTGGGGGCAAACATGTTGAATTTGTGTGGGTAAGATCTCATTCTGGTATTTCTAGAGGGAATGATAGGGTGGATGAGGCCACTCGTGATGTCAGGTTGGTTGACCATGGGGCGTTAGGTGTGCCATTTTCTGATTATTATGGTCACATTGCAGCTGAGTGTATGGATATTTGGTATCTATTGTGGGAAAAGAATTGTATGGAGAGGGGATCGTGGTACTTTGATATTAAGAAAACTATAACCAAGGTGCCTTGGTACTATAGCAAAATGTGTAATTCACGACATTTAATTACTACAATAAATCGAATGAGATTTGGCCATTGCTTAACTCCAGATCATAGGTACAGGTTGGGTTTATCTGGGTCCAATGCTTGTGACTTTTGTAACTCAGAGATTGGTACACTGCGACATTTGATCTTAGAATGCAGTAGATTTGCACAACAGAGAGAGATATTCTGGAATGGTTGTAGAAATATAAGTCAAGATATTCCCCGCCATATTGAAGATGTTTTATCTAATGTTCGTTATTTTAAATTGTTGTATAAATATATTTTAAATACGATTGGCACATTGTAGTTACTTTATGTTTAATTATATAAAAGAGGTTGAGTTTCATTTAAATTATTTCAATAATTTTTGTTTTTATATTTGTATGAATTGATTAATATATTTTTAAGAGTAATTTGTGAAGTTTTTTAGTAGTTTATTTAAAAATTTGTAAGAACTGTAATAAAATTATAATAATTGTAAAATGATTGCGACCTTGTGGACCTGTTTCCGAGTCATGATTAAATAAATAATAAAAAAAAAAAAAAAATTAAAATGCACATTTTTATTCTTTTTTTATATTAACACGTTCATACAGCCAGCTACAGCATATCAAATCGATACATATATCGAAGTTATCTATTCAAAGATATCGTGAATCGATACACTAATTATTTTCTCTTACATAGTAGAAATGCTTATGTAGAGTACCCGCCACATAAGGTGGCAGTAGCCAAACTTGGAACTAAATTTGACGTTTCCGCCATTGCGTGTTATTTTGTATGAAAGGTAAATTTAGTATTACCAGCGTTGTGTTTTTTGCCCACTCTTTGTAATTTTTATGTTTGTTAAGGGTGATTATAATAAATTGATTTCTGGAGTTTCTTGTTAGTTCTTCTCCAAGGGTCTCCGCTGAACTTCTTCTTCTCAATCGTTACGCTCTTATCAGAGCGGTCGTGGTCTTCATGACGTGGCATCTTGAGCAGCCGAAATGGTTGGTGAACTAACCTCGGTAAAAATATGTAAAGACAATGCTCAGTGCCATGTTTGAAATAGTTTTTTTACATACATACATACACATCACGCCTGATTCCCTGTAGAGGGGTAGGCAGAGATCACGGATCCCCATTTGTCCCGATCCTGACAGACCACTCTCGCTTCATTGACATTCATACATTCTCTAATACACTCTCGGCGGTTATAGGTACTCCTAACGTCACCTTTTTTCAATATAGCGTCTATCTGACTGTTACATATATGTCTTATTAGGCCGGCCCCTACGTTACCGCCCTTCCACTTCACTCATATATATTCCTTTTGTCAATATATAGTTTTTTTAATTTGTACTTAGATCATAAAATAACTTTCAAAGAGAGCTTATGATAGGGCCTATTTTGAATAAAAATATTTTGACTTTTGACTTTGGTATATTAATTTGTTTTATTTTAGTTTATAGCTCTGCAACCAAAGATCGTTACAAATGAAACCTCAATATAATGTATCGAGCCGTATGGCACAGTGAGTGCTAGTTTTGGCGTGTTTACTGGCAACACTGGATTACGCGACTGTGGCGACGCCTCCAACTGCCACCTTATGTGGCGGGTACTCTATTTAGCTACAGACTTATTCTCTTCAGCGTGCTCTAATATACTTCACAAAAACGTCAAATCTTGATTAGTGTTAGAATAACATTCACTAATCAGTCGTCTATGGTGCGTAAACAAAGTCAGCAGCTCTGTGAAAGTTGAAAATACAAATAATTATTTTCGGCTGAATGTTTAGTCAATTGTGATGCCAAACTGGCTAAATATGTTCGCATCGATTTCGTTTTTCTTCGGTTGTAGCGGTTGGCGGCGTTGGTGTAACCATGGCGATGAAATAACAAGAAGTTCAAACGTCGTGGCATCAGTGTTTGTACTTCAGCCGACATAACCTTAGTGGTGAATGGCTTATTTACATTATTTATTTCTTTTCTATCATTTCATTATTCAGTAAAGTATCAACCTACACGCAAATGCAAACTAAAGCAGCTTAAGGAATATCTCAACAGGCTGACAGGCCATAATCAACCTAAATACAAACCCTAGAATATCGGAAACAATGATTAAATATGTAGATAAATTGAGAAAAATTATACACATAAAAGGTAAAAGACATTTTTAAACAAATATAAATAAATAGTGGAGTTATAAATGCCGATTTTCTCAGGACTTTAGGCAAGCTAAATTCTAGTTCTATGCTATGCTAATGTCCTATTCACGGGACAATTATTAAGGCATGTCTAATCACAGCGTGTCTAGAGGATTATCAGGTTCTTTTAGATTTAGTTTCGATACATACCCAATGTCCCGACGGGGCTAAAAATGATATTATATGTCCTATTAACTGTGATTACTTTCAATACATTTTCTATAGTCTAATAACCAATCTTTCGCTACTCATTAAACAGTGTAACCTATTCGAGTGCTGTCTCTAAAACTATATATTAAACACAGTGATTATACAGATTTATTCTTACATAACAATAAAAAACAATAATGAAAAAGAGCCAAAAATAATTCGGACAAAAAAGGATGTATAAAGTAAATTCATAAACTGATTGCATGATTTATAAATGTTTCAAAAATCGAAATCAAATCTTAAATCATTCATTAACTTTTTCTTACACGTTAAGTTTACATTGTTCTTATCTTTATATGTATGAAAGTTATAAAAAACTTACAAATATGTAGTAGTACGCTATAAACAGTTTACAGTCCTAAAACAGGGCTTGTTATTAGTTGATTTTACTTATAAGGAATAAACACTTATATATTCATTATGATTATCAGTAGCTATTCGATTTATATAACATTTACAAATATTGCAAACATGTAGAATACTTCACTAAACATAGTATTTCAATACATATTTTGCATTTCATATCCAAACAAAAAAAAACATAATAATAAAATAAAACCATGATTTATTTATTTTTATGTAATAATAATGCTAAATTTACATGTCGACTTCGACCACAAAATAGAAATAGACTGTTACCAACTTGTCTTTTTTCATCTTGTTCATATTGAGAAAGAAGCAAGAGAGATTTGTCGTTCCAAGTGACGATCGATAGTCTCTGCATATCTCGTAGGGACGTAGAGGCGTGAGTATGAGTATGTATGCTCATATTATTCTCCCAGTTTAAAGAAACACGCACGCCTACGTCCAGATCATAAGTGTAATAAGTCGTTTCAAAGCATTTTGGAGTAAAACGCGCTTAAAGTATAAAAAAAACTAGTTCTGATAACTCCATAGGACAGTAAGCTAGGGGCCTGAAATTTTGCACAATTTACACTTTGTTACGATAAAAAAATTGAGGTTTCGTTTTGCTTATTCGGAACATGTAAGTAACTAAGGACGACTTATTGCATTCTTGTTTTGGACAGCAGTACATACACGTATTAGAACTCAAATAAAAAACCATTAGTTCACGATTTCAAACAACAGATGTCACTTCACAGTTTAAATCTTAGCGTACTACTACAACATCATAGATTCACATAACTGAAAGCCGCGATTCCTTACGCAAGCGCTTGTATGACGTCATCAATGCAATTGCACCTAACACATAAAGGGTAAGAGGAAATAAATGTCTACGTACAATTTTATGTGCGCCTGCTAGCTAGGACCTAAAACAACGCTAACTAACTGCCGTCTTCATATCCTAAGAGACGACTAAGGGACTAGGGGTAAATGTGTCACCAATATTCCATATGACATTACAACCCAATATTTACGCTAAAAAGTGACCTAGAAGATATTTTTACCTATATTATATCCACCTAAAGGCGTTAAAAGACGTAATATCTCTATATATCCACCCAAAGGGTTTAAAGGACGTAATATCTCTATAAATCCACTACCATTTCCAAACTAGACAATCTATTCCCCTTACCCTTCATACCCCATCAATTACACTTTATCTTAAGGACAGGGCATGCATTTAAGCCTTTCAAAGGCTGCCTTTTCGAGGGCTTCCCTGTGATCAGGATGGGCCACGTTGATCAGCGCGTACGCCCTCTGCCGGAGGGTCCTGCCGAACAGCGACGCGATCCCGTACTCCGTGACCACGTAGTGAGCGTGGGCACGGGTCGTTACCACTCCCGCTCCTGGAATTAATTACGTTGTTCTTTAGCTGTTTACAAAGGGTCGATAAAGATTCTAAGTGTATATTATACAGAAGTGATTTATATTAATAAAGACAAACGCTGCCACCACAAAAACGCGGAGGTAGAAATTCTATGGCCACCTCGAACACACGTGTTGACCAGATAGTCAGTACTCAATGTGACAGGTGGTAAGCCATGTCGCTATTTACAAGCACTAACTATTAGCTGATCTACGTGATCTCAGCCTAACCATCAGGGAATCAGGCGTGATGTGTATGTATGTATGTAAAAAGTAACCTAGGAGATCTCCGAGATTGTGTTAAAAGGGATTAAAGGACGTGAATGTATATATACATAAATACATCCGGCACTTTGCAACATTTGTTTGAAGGCTATCGCTATTATTACAACTTAAATACACTTCTGGACACATCTATTGGCCCACCTAGCATTTTCAATTTCGTTTGGTCCTAGCTAAGAATTTTTATTAAATCGAGTTAAAAGTTTTTTGCATTTTTTAACTCAATAGTCTTTTTTTTAATATCGGACACAGAATTTGAAGAAACAAAAGACAATTTGGAGCCTGTTTGTTGATATCATACAATCGAAACCTATACTCTAAGGTGGGCCAATAGATGTGTCCGGAACTGTAGTTTCAGGGGGCTAACCGATCGCGCCACGGAGGTCGTCAGATATATATATACATATATTATTAATAACTGTCCAGCGATTGACCCCTATCTCACCTGATGGTAAGTGACGATGAGGTCGATGATTTCTAGTAAAAGTACATATATCCCACATTCCTACCACACTTACCAGATTTCAAGACGGGCACAATCTTGCTCTCTCCTCTCTTGGTGGCGGATCCCATGGCGATGATGGGCTTGCCCTTCCCGTCGTCAGACTCCGCCACGCCTCTGATGAAGTCCACCTGCCCACCGAAGCCTGAGAACATCCTGGTCCCTGGAAGTAAGTAAATTTATGGTATGTATTTACGTAGGGGCCGACCTAATAAGACATATAACAGTCAGATAGACGCTATATTGAAAAAAAAGGTGACGTTAGGAGTACCTATAACCGCCGAGAGTGTATGAGAGGATGTATGAATGTCAATGAAGCGAAAGTGGTCTGTCAGGATCGGGACAAATGGGGATCCGCGATCTCTGCCTACCCCTCTACAGGGAATCAGGCGTGATGTGTATGTATGTATGTATTTTAAGAGATCCGCGATTGATACTCATGATTAATAACTAACGGGACTTATCTGCCCGTGACCATGGCTGCTGAAACGTAGCCGAAACGTCGGGTTAATAAAAGTAACTTTATTATATAAAAACTTACGCGATAAGTCCCGTTAGTTATTAATCATGAATTTTATGATAGGGGATAACATTTGTATATTTATAGCATACATAACGAATGCTTCACGACTTGTGTATATATAATGTCTTATTGTGGCGGGGTAGTCAGAGGCTCTAGTGCCCATCTCCGAAAGTGCGAAGGTTAGTTATGGGTAACGAAAAGCCCGAGTTTTTAGGCAGGTTTCCTCACGATGTTTCCCTTACCGTAAATTACGTATGTAAAAGAAAATCACATTTAAATTTCATTAATTAGTACAAGCCCAAACCGGGATTCAAACCTAGGACCTCCAATAAGAAGCCATAGCTCTTTCCTACTGGACTACAGCAGGTGTTTATATTTTCATAATAGTGTTTAAACGTACCCTCCACCATTGAGTTTATATAGGTGTATTGTATGTAGTATGGTGTAGCTGTCAGTCATGGCATGATCAGTAGTAATGAGGATACGTGATTTTTGGTATGCGTTTTAATTTTTAGGAATATATTATTGTATACAGTTGGTATTCCTTCACAAGATAGTACATACACTGTTATTAAATCACTGTCGTAATAACATATATATTTAAACTTTCCTTACATTAATCTGTTGTTAAGCACAAACATTGCCATATAACACACTAGACGCAAAATGGTTACATTATACTGTATTATATTATCAAAACAGTATTGTACTACCGTTAGAATATAACAATATGAAAATAATGTCTATGAAATAAGATGAAGAATAAAATGTGTTTGAAAATATCCTACCGATAGAGTCGGAGCAGATTTGGCCTGTAAGGTCCACTTCAATGCAGGAGTTGATGGCCACCATGTTGGGAATGGCCTTGATTACTGCTGTGTTGTTGGTATAGTCCACTTGACGCATTTCTGTAATAAATACATATGTATATAATATGTATAACAACTAAGGTTATGACGGAAAGAAAAAAATATTTTTTATATTCATACTGAAAGTGATTAAAATTGGTGTAAGTTTTTGTTTCTTATTCAGTTATTAAACTAACGATACGGTTTGTCGCATTACATTATTTTTCTAAAGATACCATTCACCTTACGACTAAGTCAGTTACTAGACTTTTTTTCGTTTATTAAGTACATAACAGTTTAACAATACAATTCTACAATTCAATTTCAATTCAGTTTTACAATTCAATGGCAACCTCGTATCAGATGTTCGCGTGTCCATCTCCACAATTGTAGATTAAGTGACTCTATGGTCACATGGAACCCACGTGGTCCTCTAGATTAAAATCGGCAAAAATGACACGCTAAAAATTTGTGAAATTGGCCCTTTTGCTATTCCACTACCAATTTCACTTATCTGATATTGAACTGTTATTTTGCAAGAAGCATTAGTGAACTAAGGCTCCTGCTAGTTAGTACTAAATGTGAGAAGCGGTAGGTCGTTTCGCCTTTTACAAGCACTGACTAACTATATACGTTAACTCAGACATACTAACCTATGGCTGGGTTGTTATCGACGAAGTCATATAACTTTTTGCTTCCAATCAAAAAGGTACTAACGATCTTGCCTTGGAGAACCTTCTTCCTGCAAAGAATAATATAGAGATAAGCAACTATAGTATATTCGCATTAAGAAAATAGTGACGTCATCATGTACCCACGATTTGACCAATGAGACGTGACAACGGTTGTCTGCGATTGGTCAATGTGACTTGTTTTCTCATTTACTCACGCCTCATTGGCCAGTTTAACCTCTGTATATAATGACGTCACTATTTACTTAACGCGAATAGACTATAGTAAATACTGAAATAGTTATAAGCGCTTAAAACCACTGAATATGTATACGGAGTTACATGTATGTCAATGCTATGAAAGTGGTTAATAAAAATGGGTATACGCGAGTTCTACTGACCTCTTTAAAGAGAAACGGGCGTGGTAGTATGTATATATATGTAACTACAAAATCATACCGCTTTGCACCACACTCGCATATGTGTATAAAATCCTAAGTGTCTTTAACCACCGAGTGTGTATATATCAAAGGGAAAGTGGTTTTATAGGATCCAAACAAATGAGAAACCGTAATCTCTGTCCACACCTTGAGTGATTAAAGGACATGAATGCATAATATGCATGTTTCCTATAATTCTCCTTACATACAAATTCGGACCTCTACGCCCCAAAGATGATAGGCAGAGACTATCGATCGCCACCTGGACTGAATGAACAAATCTCTCTTGCTTCACTCACACCCATTAACCTTCTCATACATGCTCTTCTATTCTTCATTACTTACGCCTTGAGAATAACGTCTCCAATTTGATCTGTGTAAATCCTACGCGGCCTACCCCGTCCAACTTTACCTTCCGCTTTGGCTCTTTAAATTCCTTATTATCCTTATGTATCCAGTTCGATCTGTATAAGTCCTACGCGGCCTACCCTATTAAACTCCACCTTCCACTTTGGCTCTATAAATTCCTTATTATCCTTACATGCTATTATTGACGCATCCGCTGGCGACGAGGTCGACCACTCCGTCACTGATCATCTCCGAGTGGATGCCGAGGTTCTTGTGGTTGTGCAGCGTGGTCAGCACCGCCTCGGGCAAAGCGCCGATACCTGGGACGGAAAAGGGGCCGATTATATGCCTTTCGTAACGGTGGTTTGATTGAAGAATGTTTAGTTATTGTAGCGGATGTAGTGTTGTAGTAGTAATTTTCTTTGTATTTGTTATGGTATTTAAATCTATTAAAGTGTGTGTTTTAAAATTATGTATTAAATTAAAGTGAACATATTTATATGTTTCTCGCTTCGCATGACATACCCAAAAGAATAATGAATGTGCATGCTCTTGTGTTCTTCACCCTGCGTACATCAAACTGCAATGTTCTCTTATCACACTATTTAT
This sequence comes from Leucoptera coffeella, assembly GCA_030578115.1. Lineage (NCBI taxonomy): Eukaryota > Metazoa > Arthropoda > Insecta > Lepidoptera > Lyonetiidae > Leucoptera > Leucoptera coffeella. The sequence continues at coordinate 148,168 of JAMBLF010000751.1, forward strand.
AATTCTATCATTCAATGTCACTCCTACATTCTCAGACCAAATTTCGACTGCATTGATTCTACTTTCGTGCTTCTTTTGCCATACCCAAAATTCGCTACCATAACTCAATGTTACAATTAAAAACAAAACAAACGCTTTCACGACCATTAACCCTTGGGTAGTCAGAGATTATAGTAATTCTATGGACACCTCGAACCCACGTGTCTAACTGATAGTCAGTGCTCAATGTGACAGGTGGTAAGCCATGTCGCCATTTACAAGCATTAACTATTACCTGTTCGACGAACAGGTAGGTTTCCTCACGATGTTTTCCCTCATCGTATAATTCGATGCATTTCGTAATTGTGTTTTTATTACGAAAATATACATAGAAATTCATTAAACTTCATTTCCATTTGTACATATGGGATGCTCAAATGGGATTTGGACCGTGTACCCACTGATACAGAGCCAAGCCCCAAACAACTGAGCTACGTCGAATTACTCATAATAGAATCCCCATTGAATACTCACCCAACTGCAAATTACAGCCATCCGTGATGAGATTCTCGCCAATATGTTTCCCAATCGCGGTTTCAACGGCAGAGGGCGGGGGCGGCGGGTGGCCCGACAGGGCGCGCTCCTGTTCCACCACGAAGTCCAGGTTGGAGTAGTGGATCAGGGACTCCCCGAAAGTGCGGGGAACGCATGGGTTCACTTGGGCTGGGGAATAAATGTGTTTGGAAGTTAATTTATTATCATCTACTAGTGACACGCTCCGGCTTTGCACGGGTATAAAATATATAGCCTACTCCACTATTTAATGGATGTTATTATATATATAAACCTTCCTCTTAAATCACTCTATCTATTAAAAAAAATCGCATCAAAATCCGTTGGGTAGTTTCAAAGATTTAAGCATACAAAGGGACATAGGAACAAAGAAAGCAACTTTGTTTTATACTATGTAATGATGTAAATAGTTTTCTTACAGAATACCCTAATACAATCGTATTTCAGTAATTCTATGGCCACATCGAACCCACAAGTTGATCGGACAGTCAAAACTTAATGAGACAGGGGTAAGCGGTGTCGCCATTACAAGCACTAACCAAACTAACTAAAATATGTATATGAAACAGGTAGGTTTCCTCGCGATATATTCCTTTAACGTAATATTCGGTACATTGCCTTATTGCGTTTTAATTCACATTTAACTATAAAACTATCACAAAATAAGTTCCAATGCAATTATTATTGTTATCAATATAGGACAACATATACAATGAATCGCTTTAGGTTTTTCCTATAATTGTATGTTGTATCCAAATCATACTTAGGATAAGGCATTTTAAAAAAGGATAGTGTTTAAAGGAACATCAGATAATACTGAATTGTACACCAAATAATACAATCCCAACCCAAACCTAACCTTTGCTGTGCGTTTAGCTATATTTTGGTGCACATTTCAGTATTTTTGATGTGCATTGCATTATTTTCCATTAAAAATTATATTATTTCTAGAGAATCGTTAATGTCTTAATAGTGAAAGAGCAGAATAGTTTATTAATCGATTTACCAATAACTATATATCTGTAGGCCATTTATTTAATATTTACTAAAGATTATTTTATATTTACTAACGATTATTATTGAATTTAATTATGTCATCTAATTTAATCAATAATTACACGAACAACAAAGAAGTAATAAATCCAGTTTTTTACTGTTACGAAAATGCGCAAAATACAAACACACAGGCAAAATAGATATTTCAAAAAGCTACCTAACTACATTTTTATCTAACACGTCGTATTTTTATAAACAAATCAGTGTGTGACGGTTGCTAGTCCATTGACAATTAAAGAACCAGTTATCTAAGGTCATATTGGTTTACGTCTTGTTTGTTACGATTTTGTTTTTATGTACTTTAATAGCATCTTCGGTTTCATAACAATGGTTTATCAAAAATATTTGTGTTTCTTAACATTACAAATATTAAAAATGTGATTAGTAAGGTTGCGGTTTGAAAGAAGATGTAGTAACTAAGATTGAAAAGGGCATACTTCGATGGTTTGGACGATAGCAGATTGACAAAAGGAATATATATATGAGTGAAGTGGAAGAGCGGTTACGTAGGGGCCGGCCTAACAGTCAGATAGACGCTATATTGAAAAAGGGTGACATTAGGAGTACCTATAACCACCGAGTGTGTGTATGAGTATGAGTGTCAATGAAACGAAAGTGGTCTATCAGGATCGGGACAAATTGGGGATCCGAGATGTCTACCTACCCCTCTACATGGAATCAGGCGTGATGTGTATGTATGTATGTATATTTATAATCAGCGTATTAAAGTTCACAACACGTAGGCAATTATCATGAAAGAGTATACAGAGGTGTGGGTATCGAATGACACGGATGACCTGAGGGATAAGTGGTGTTAAGGGTTAACCAAACAAAAAACGCGTTCACGACCATTAACCCTTGCGAGGTAGTCAGGGGTTCAGGTGTCCATCTCCGCAATTGCGAAGGTAGTAACTCTATGGCCACCTCGAGCCCACGTGTTGACCAGTCAGTACTCAATGTGACAGGTGGTAAGCCATGTCGCCATTTACAAGCACAATTACCTTTCCGGGGAACAGGTAGGTTTCTTCACGATGTTTTACCTTACCGTAGTAATGTAAGCATTTCGTAAATGTATCATCACTACATAGTATAAAACAAAGTCGCTTTCTCTGCCCCTATGTCCCTTTGTATGCTTAAATTTTAAAAACTACGCAACGGATTTTGCTGCGGTTTTTTTTAATAGATAGAGTGATTCAAGAGGAAGGTTTATATGTATAAGAACATCCATTAAATAGTGGATTAGGCTATATATTTTATACCCGTGCGAAGTGAATTACTTACCAACAATGTACTTGGCATACATAAGCGCTGCTCTGGTGGTGTCCACTGAACAACCCAACGTGCAATAACCATGCTCATCTGGTGGGGAAACCTGTAACCATACAAATAAATAATATTTTTTAATAATAATAATATTTCAAACGCAACATACCCAGCTGAGTTGGAAACCTTTTGCTGCGACAATAACATGCACAAGTTATATCCCCTAGTTTGTAAGTTTTAATTGTAAACATTTTGTATTGCGTATGTTTTTGTGGCTGTGAATAAATGCTTTTATTATTATATATGGGTCACTAACACCAATTGAACTAGCCCCTTGGTAAGTATTATCGAGACTTGTTTTGAAGGGTACTAACTAGTGAGGGTATGTTTCAGAAACATATACTTATTAATAAATGTAATCAAATAATTCATCATTCATAATTCGATGTAGTTTCATAAATCAGTTGTTTGGGGCTTGGCTTGTAGCAGAGGGTACAGGCTTCAAACCCCGCTTGAGAATGTACCAATGGAAATGAAGTTTAATGAATTTCTATGTACATTTTCGTAATGAAAATACATTTATGAAATGCGTCGAATACTGCAATGACAATGTTATTCTTAACTCCTCTTCTGGGTAACTAACCTCACGATAAGCTATCATATAATTTACCGTTGGAAGAAGTATTTTACATATTTACACATACATATTTCAATTTCTTTAGGAGTGTATTGATACGGTATATTCTTAACAGATTGCTAACCCATCGCCCAATAAATTCCATACGATCCAGGCCCATTCAGCACAATGGGTAGGCCGCATCCCATATCGTCATGGAAATGTAGATTCGTGTTCTTCCCCCTGTAGCAGTAATAACTACTCCTAATATTTTTATTCTTTTTGACTGCTCTCCATAAATCAGAGAGCAGAATTCATTTTTAACTAGTCAATTAGAATTAGCGACAGACATATAACACTTCAATAAATTGGATGCAAATTAAATAGACTTTGCCTAAATTATTAAAATGACTAAGCGGTTTTCGAATGGCGACCGCGTCTCGGTAAAAGAAGTGTAGGACGCCCCCTGTTAGATGGAGCGATGACCTGAAAAAGATCGCTGGTAGTGGCTGGCTGAGGGCCACGAGTGATCGTGATTTGTGGCGTAACCTTGGGTAGGCCTACGTCCAGCAGTGGACTATTACAGGCTGATTGATTGAAATTATTAATTTATTTAAATTTATCAGCTACTCATATCCCATTACGTTGCTTAGTAGTATTGGTGACCCCGACGTAACGTGATAGGAATATTTGATTGGTCTCTACATACCTGTATGACAGCGATGTCGGGCTGGATGATCTTGTGGTGGAAGAGCCTGGGCAGGTCCTGGAGGAAGATGGGGATGGAGTCGCTTCTTCCCTCCGCGTGGGCGCCCCGCACGTTCGCTGCCATGAATAGGGAGCAGGCCCTGTAAGATACGTAAGAGATATATAAATTAGGTAATTGTACTAAGCTTTGAGACACGTAAAAGATATGTAAATTAGGTAATAAGATTAGGGTTTGTGGTATTATGTATAATATAATGGTTAATTAATGGTATTGGTATAACTATTTCGATATTGCGGAGATGGGCACCTGAACCTCTGACTACCCCGCAAGGGTTAATGGTCGTGAACGCGTTTGTCTTTTTTGCGGTATAATTAAGAGGAATAATGTATGCAAGTGTGGCGTAAGGAATGGATAACCTGGCACCCTTAGATAGATCTAAATGCGGGTTAGAGATCCCGCCACATAAATTGGCAGTAGCCAAACTTGGAACTAAATTTGACGTTTCCGCCATTGCGTGTTATTTTGTATGAAAGGTAAATTTAGTATTACCAGCGTTGTGTTTTTTGCCCACTCTTTGTAATTTTTATGTTTGTTAAGGGTGATTATAATAAATTCATTTCCGGAGTTTCTTGTTAGTTCTTCTCCAAGCTAGGGTCTCCGCTGATCTAACCTCGGTAAAAAATATGTAAAGACAATGCTCAGTGCCATGTTTGAAATAGTTTTTTTAATTTATACTTAGATCATAAGATAACTTTCAAAGAGAGCTTGTGATATTTATAATTTTGAATATATTATGGCAGGTGGAGGCGTTGCATAATTCACTGTTGCCAGTAAACACGCCAAAACTAGCAATCACTGTGCCATACGGCTCGATACATTATAGGTTTCATTTGTAACGGTCTTTGGTTGCAGAGCTATAAACTCAAAAAAACAATATCGTCACGAAAATCTGAGATGCAAGAGTGGCTAAGAACCAAAAATCTTTATTTAGAGGATAGCTGGACAAAGCCACTTTTTACCGTTTACCACGTTAGGCGATAGGGATCATAATTATTGTTAAGGAAAAACTGGCACACTGCTCACTTTCTTTGTAATCTTTATGTTTGTTAATTATAAAAATAATAATCTTTATTGTTGTTATACTTAGATCATAAGATAACATTCAAAGAGAGCTTGTGATAGGGCCTTTTTTAAATAAACATATTTTGACTTTGATATATTAATTTGTTTTATTTGAGTTTATAGCTCTGCAACCAAAGACCGTTACAATGAAACGTATAATGTATCGAGCCGTATGGCACAGTAAGTGCTAGTTTTGGCGTGTTTACTGGTAACACTGAATTACGCGACTGTGGCGACGCTCCCAACTGCCAATTTATATGGCAATATCAAAACTGTTACAATTGTTGATATTTTAAAAATCTCCTTTGTTTATCATCTTACTAACACAATGCGTTTACTATTTCTATTAATGATATTGCAAAATCAAACGAGCAAATAAAAAAAAAATTTTGGCAATAGATAAGACTAGGTTTTTTAAGTAGCCTGCATGGACATTTATCTATGCGTGCCCAGTTGTCCATTTCTTACCCACTCCAGTATATCTAGCAGTTTTCATTCTTTTTTTGACGTGTCTTAAAAGATATGAGAACTAAAAGATATGCATTTTTAGACGTGGTAACCGAGTTTAAGTAACTGAGAATAATAACTTAGTTGTCTGTGTTACGGTTATGTTATAACCAAATAAAAGGATAAAGCTGTAATGCCTCGTTAAGTACTTGAATTAAATTTTCATTACAAACATCGACATTAGCTGAGGTTTTGAGACTTAAATGTATTGTATTTAGCTATCTTTTGTACTGGCATTTTGTAAAAAGTAACAAATATGTACAACCTTTTTAATAAGGTCCTTGGTGCATCTAAGTTACATTCCCCTTTATTCGTTATCTATACCTGTATGTGTGCAAAGTAAATGAATAAAATTTCTAAAGTGAAAGGGCTATGTTCTGAAGGCATGACATCAGCATATTTTTCGTAATCTCTAATCCTTTATCTTTATTAAACATTAAGTATTCTTAATACTATGGAAAGAACCGATTAAATAACCCTTTGATAAGTACATTCGCACCTCGACCATTTAAGGTCACTCTACACCCAATTTTTACCATATAAACACAGGATAAAAGCGACAAGGGGCTGAGGGCAACCCTTAGATCTCAAAGTCCATCTTATCGCGTACGCTCAACACAATACGTCTTATCTGACACAACAACTCGAGTGTCATGATAAACCGATAAGAGTGACAGGCGACTTGTCAACTTAATAATTCATCAAATCGTCGCGTTTGACAAACAAACCAAATTGAATTGGTCAAGGTTTATCAGGCCATAACAACGACAATGGCGAAATATATGCGATAAGGGTTTGGATGAGAATTAACTGAAATTTATTCGGCAATGAATCAGGTCAGCATCACAACTCTAAACTCGTGACATGTAATGTGTCTATATAACACAAAAAGAAGAACATAACGAAAGGTTTTTTGAAACAAAAAACAAAAAACGCATTCACCTCTTGCAGGGTAGTCAGGTGTTCAGGTTTCCATCTCCGCAATTGCGAAGGTAGTAATTCTATGGACACCTCGAACCCACGTATGAACCAGATAGTCAGTACTCAATGTGACAGTTGGTCAGCCATGTCGCCATTTACAATCACTAATTATTACCTGTACGAGGAACAGGTAGGTTTCCTCACGATGTTTTCCCTGACCGTATAATTCGATGCATTTCGTAAATGTGTTTTTTATTACGAAAATGTACATAGAAATTCATTAAAATTCATTTCCATTGGTAGATGCTCAAGTGGGATTTGAACCCTGTGCCCACTGATAAAGAGCCAAGCCCCAAACAAATGAGCTAGCTCAAATCAGTTCTTAATGTTTGTATACGTTGCATGAAGAACATAAAAACAGGTACAAGCTAGGTAATGCGCGTGCGAGGCGAGATAAATGACTGAAATGATATAATAATAATAATATTTGGACATTATTACACCAATTGAACTAGTCCCTCGGTAAGTACATTTAAGACTTGTGTTAAGGGTACTAGTCAACGTATATTTAAGAAATCTATACATGTTATATATAGATAAATGCATATATAGCATATAATCAACAACCAGACTGGAAAGCAGTAGAAAAGTGTAGTTCTTAACTCTGCCTCCACCGGCAATCAAACCCGGAACACCACGATTAGCGTTCAGGTGTCCAACGGATCACGCCATAGAGGTCGTCCAAAAAACGTACAACTACGATTGTGCTAAAACGCATTAGTAGACTTTAGACACATTAAGGCCCCAGGTTACTATCTTGTACAATTCTCACCGGAAGTTGTCCTTGAGTTCCGGCGCGGCGTAGGGGGCGCTGCCTTCGGTGTGCATGTGAACCACCCGGATGTTGCGTAGGTCCTTGCTCTTGCCCACTTCCGTCATGGCCTCCAACAGGGTTAGCGGGGTGTTCGCGGCACCTTGAGAGAAGATCGTGTGGTCTAGGAAAGGAGAAAAGATGATTAAGTATCTATTATAGTTTTAAGAGATTCGCGATTTATACTCATGATTAATAATTAACGGGACTTATCGCGTAAGTTTATATATAATAAAATTACCTTTATTAACCGAAACGTCGGGTTAATAAAGGTAATTTTATTATATATAAACTTACGCGATAAGTCCCGTTAATTATTAATCTTATGTATCTATGTTAGAAATTAACAATTCTATGTACTTTTTTACGTTCTAGTATGAGGTTTAAAAAGAGTTTTACCTAGCTGTCATTCTTTCTGGCATGTCGTAGGAGGTGACTAAGGGACTAGGTGTTAATGGATTCTATTGGGGGAGCGACTAGCAACCTGTCACCAATGTTCCATTATGACATCGCAACCCCAATATTTATGCTAAAGACTGAGGTAGGAGATATTATATTTTGGAAGTTCTGTCCACCACAAAAGGGATTAAAGGCCGGGAATATACGGGAATAATGTATGAGTAGAAATTTTAAATCTTTGGGAAATACAACTTTAACCTATAACAAACCCTTCATTTAGGTTAAGAAACTAAGTGAATCAAACCTTAATAAATTGTTGGGGTTATATTTGAAGAAAAACATCGTAAGGAAACCTGAGTATTCCTCGGTATTTATAGTATACATTTAGTGGAAACTAAATAAGTATTACATTAGCCCCTTCAACACTAAACATTTCAACAAAAGTTAATAATAATACTAAACAAGGTTAATTGCTTTCAAAACTAAACATTTCAACAAAAGTTAATAGTAATACTAAACAAGTTAAAAAGGTTATTTTAACTTCGTGTTTATCACTGTACTTTTTAAATTGCAATATTACTATTCAACCTTTTGCATAAAATCTTTACCATTATCCCTGTTAGTGAATAAATTAAGATATCTATAGCCATTGGCCTCATTCATTCAATGTCGTGACGTCATTCCATAGACGCAAACTTAGTAGAAAGGGTTACATAATATTTATTCCTATTTATTGTTATAAATTCGACGTAGCTCAGTTGTTTAGGGCTTGACTCTGTATCAGTGGGTACAGGGTTTAAATCACGCTTGAGCATGTACCAATGAAAATGAAGTATAATCAATTTCTATGTACATATATTTTCGTAATAAAAACACATTTAAGAAACCTGAACCTCTGATTACCCCGCAAGGGTTTATGGTCGTGAACGCTTTTGTCTTTTATAAACGGTTTCCCAAGCAACATGAAATAATACATTATAGTAAGAAAAATAAGGAGACATAATATCGAATTCTATCAATCTAATTACTTGAAAGTAGTTATAAAGAATTTACGTTGGGGCCGGCCCCATAAGACATATGAAGGTTAGATAGACGCCATATTGAAAAAGATGATGTTATAAGTACCTATAACCACCGAGTGTGTATGAGAGTCAATGAAGCAAATAGTTTGGTGGAATCGGAACAGATCTCCAATCCGTGATATCTGCCTACCCCTCTACAGGGAATCAGGCGTGATGTTTATGTATGTATGTACGTGATGTGACGTATGCTTGAATATTATTCATAACGTGATGCATAAATTAAAATCTATACTATATAGTATTAAACTACTGAAAATTTTACGTCGAAAAAGCTACCTTTATCTTATTTTCTTAGCTCTATGGTAAGATCGCTTCAAACCCAATTTAGCACACTCTGTAGTATGAATAGTGCATCGATGTAATATATCAACGTTTATTACTGACATACATACTTTACATATTCACACTTCTACGTCTCTAATGGGATAGGCTGAGATCGATCGCTATGAGAAATAGTTATCCTGAATATTTTTTTCCAGCTAATTAGTCCCGTAGTCGCCGGGAACAAAAGCCAACAATCATTGTATGTAATTTCCAGACGCATAGATACACTTAGGTATAGATATTTTAATGATACATAGCACATTATCAGTATTACTCAGCAATACATATGTTGTCGCTGTTATCAGATATGAGATAAAGGAGAAATTAAACAGCGATAAGGAATGTAAACATTAATGACAGCAATAAACATTACTACCATATTATGATAAGATCTCACTTTTAGTTGAACATCGTTACATACTTGGCAATACACTAAAAGGTATGTCAAATTCAATTATTTAAAGTCACGATGATACTTCAAATTCACGCACAAACAAATTATGTTCTGAATGACATTACAAGTATCTAGAAACACCGAGAGTGTATGCAGAGATGCATTTTATACAGTATCAATCAATCAGCCTATGTCAGTCCACTGCTGGACGTAGGCCTCCCCAAGAGTACGCCACAAAACACGATTACTCGTGGCCCACAGCCAACCACTATCGGCGACCTTTTTCAGGTCATCGGTGCATCTGTCAGGGGGCGTCCTACACTACGTTTACCGAGACGCGGCCGCCATTCGAAAACCACTTTACTCCAATGGTGGTCGGTTCTACAAGTGTATTTACTAATATATCTCGTCTTTGAAGCCCTTTTAGGCTGTGCAGAACCCCGGAGACGTAATATCTCTTTGGTCACTTGGCATTCATATTACAGCTGTGATAGCGTTAATAAACACTGTTGAAAGGTTACTAGCACATCGCCCAACAGATTCCATTAATCCCTAGTAGTCGAGACGCTTACTACGTCATGCCTAGAAGTACGGCAGCTAAAAAAGCATTCTTTTTACGTTAGACTGTAGCACGGTACAAATCTAAGCAGCAGAACTTAAATTTACAATAACATATAGTTAGCTGTGACGTACCGAATTAGTAGAACATAAGATATCGTAACTATCAGAATGTTAAAAGTTTAGAGTGAGGTAAGAGATATTTTGTAGGATATTTCAAGATTAAATAGTCTTACCCATCCCCTAAGAGTCGTGAATATAATATGTATAGTTAACGAAATGTTAATAACTTTTAATCGTAATTAATCCTATAAACTCTTATCGTATTAGTCTTGTTATCTACATATTGATGACACCGTTAAAGAGATTTTTTAAACGTACGAGTATATTTTTATCTACAAGTCAAAGTTCAGTACCGGCTAAGATTAAATAGCTATTTCTACAGAAAAAAAGATTCATGTCCATAACCCGCGCGGTGTAGTCAGAGGTTTAACCAAAACCTTTTTAAACAACAATGAGTATTTTTACTACGGGGAGGGAAAAACATCGTAAGGAAACCTACCTGTTCCCCGAACAGGTAATAAATAGTTAGTGCTTGTAAATGGCCACCACCTGTTACATTAAGTACTGACTATCTGGTCAACACGTGGGTTCGAGGTTGCCATAGAATTACTACCTTCGCGATTGCGGAGATGGACACCTGAACCTCTGACTACCCCGCAAGGGATAACGGTCGTGAACGGGTTTGTCTTTGAGTATTTTTCTCATTATTTGTTTACTTTGAACGATGTCGTAGAGGGCGACTAAGTGACTAGGAATAAGTGAAATTATTAGGATGTGAAATTGTCACTAACGTGCATTTTTATTTTATGATGCAGGTAACTACGAAGTTTTTCGTTAGCTAGGTACTTATTTATTCTAATATAAGTAGTTAATATGGAAGAAAATTTTGGATGATATTAATAATAAACGAAGCATTTGTGATGCAGCACCCTTTCACTGCATTAAATGTACCAACAATACATCTGTTTCATTACGTAAGACTGAATATTGTGTTTTGTTCATTTTATGTTTTAATTGATGCAGTAAATAAGGATTGCTTCTTTCTTATTTGGTACGTATATCAATGTTTCGCCAGAAAGATACTGAATATCGTTTAACTCACACATTAAGAACGGATTATCTTGTTCATACATTCTCTTCACGCGACGTTTCGGTACAACATGCAATGTAAGTCACATGCTTCGCAACAGGAATGCGTGACTAGAAACATAATACGAAATTTACACATGACTAAATATTTTTAAGAGCGAACCGAAAATTATTATTTATAACAATATTTAGCAGGTACTTGTTAGGTACAATTAAAAACTTGTGTTAAGGGTAAGTAGCTACTCCATATCATACATTTGTCGAATATAGTCTTATCAGATCAGACTGTATATTAAAAAAAATGTTAAGTAATGAATATGAAATAGTTAGCCAAAATAACAAAAAAATAAAGGTTTCAGAATCAGCAGTCAGTTTATTTATCTAGTGAAATGTGACGTTTCAATGACTTATCACAATCATCCTCATTTTACAAGAAAATAATTACTTTTATTTAATAAATAAAGTAGTTATTGCCTTTGGTACCCGAAGAAAAATGAATTAAAATCGTCAATTTGGTCAAAATATTTTTGTCTGTGTACTGTGTCTCCAAAAGGTTAAAATGCTCATGTTAACAACCTTACACATTGTTCATTTGAATACACATTAGAATATGCATTAAAACAGTTTGATTAACTTGTTATTAAAATGACTTAATTCACTAATGTCAAAAATACGCAACACGTTTTTTCTTTTTAAATTAAATACACAATATAGTTTCATGTACTAAATATATATTATTATGTATTATGCCATCATATGGTTTTCTTCACCGATAAAAATTTGAGCATGAAACATTTTAATCAGATAAAAATTGGTTGTTTATTATTGAATATAGTTTGCAACCTTCATTTATTATTATCAAACATTAGTTAATACAATTTCACACATCTTATAACAGAAGAAATGCACCTAACAACATGCAATTAAAGTTCCACACTAACACGAGACAGTGTAGCAACAGATTCTCAACGGTGACTCAGAACAGTTGAATAATTTGGCAGAAGGCCCAATTATCCAAAGCTCAGTGAGTCTAAATAAAAATACATATAATGTTTTTGTTTTGATGTTTTTTTAATTTTGTCTTATTGTTGTTTACGTTGAATTATCTATAGTAATAGAATGAATGGTTTTGATTTGTTTGGTTAAATTTTAAGTATAATTTATGAATAACTACTTATTTATTTGTTGTAACTAGTTATTTTAACTATCATCACTCTACTGTGTGTGTATGATGTATTTTAAATTCTTCCTACAATGTTGTAGTAGGGGGATAAAATAAATAAATCTAGATGATGATGAATTTGTAGTTCTACCTAACTATCCATTATAATTACCATAAACTGTGACGAACAGTACAAAATGTTGTAAAATGGCAGGAAACTAACCATAATCTACAAATGAGTGAACAGAACAACAACTTCCTTAGATATGATAAATTTATATGGTTACATCACCACATTGAAGCCAATCTTTCAAACCACACAGAAATTGTAGTTGTGTAGTTAACTACTTACTGTACATTAAGTAGTTACATGTATGTTTTGAAATCATCTGAAACATTCAAAGTAAACAATATTGCTTCACATATTGAGTTCAATGAACATGCCTCGATAATTAGGTAGGTATACTTAGACTTGTGATAAGACCGTTATTTACTTCTTTATTCATGGACAAGGACCAAGTTGCTATGTTTAAAATATTTAAACATTTATTCATATATAGTTAAATATATGATTTTATTAAGTATTATATTTTTAGTATTATTTTCAGAAGTAGAACTATTTGTTATCTGTGTAAAATGAAGATGGTTACCCAAGTGTATAATTACTATTAAAAAGTTATAATGTTTTGATACACGTGTATTTTCAATAAGGTATTAGCAATGATGAATATGTAATGAAAAATTGTGTTAATTTCAGGATTGTTAACCTCAGAAAGTTGTAACTACATAAAAACACATTTACATTGTCAAATATTTGGAGTCTCATTCATAATTAGAATCTATCAGAAATTTCTTTTTTTTTGTCTTATAGTTTGTATAATGTTACAAGCAGTAAGCTCTATTTATTTAATCAATAATTAAGAATTCTTCAAGGCTATGTAATTTGTTATTACTTATCTATGTCTCTCTTCATTCTAGCAATTGTCCTATGAACCTTAGCCAGCTGACTAATACAGCTTGTTGACAGTTATTAGAACAAATTGTTCCATCATTATATAATAGAGCTGGAACAACATTGAGAATACATAGTTCTATATAGATTACAATACATAGATCTCTGCCATTAATTAATGTTGATGTTTGGAATGGACATATTAAAAATAGGAATGAATGTGTTTGTTAAAGACTACCCATACATGCTTCACAGTATCTTTAGTTTTATTTTGATTTAAGTTAGTATTAGTAATTATTAACGTTAAATGTGGACAATAATTAGTGTATAACAAAAATACATACAGCAGCAATTACATTATGGTTTAGTGTATTGTTCAGTATTTTTGATATGAAATTTTTAACATCTATTTCTATACTGGCCATTAAAAGTATCAATTTATAGTAATTATTATTCTAAATGATCTTGTTACATTGGCATAAAATTTATGACCATTAGGGACTCATAGCAGGAGTAATACACCTCTTCTGCACTGACTCAAACCACCGAATAACATTGAAACCTAATCAGAATGTTAATGTAATTGATTTGCATACCGTTTACATAACTTGTTCACCGGGACATTGTTTACAAAGTCAGGTTTGCGTACTCAGTGTACAAGGTCAATAATAAAGGTTCATATTGTGACTGATTTGGTCAGATTTGTTGGGGTGGCCTTAATGTTAGTGTGATGACCTTAGATATGCATTATTAATGGGTATTTTAAGTCCAATTATAGACTTATTATACAATCTAATTTATTAATAGTGTTTCTTTCGTTCATTCAATTAATTGTCAAAAATTATGAATTTAAATTAATGTTCTTATATGAAAAAGTTAAAACAAAAGCCAACATAGACTTGTGGTGTATGTATATGTGTTAAACACAGTTTTTGTTCCATGTAATATGATTTAACAAAAAACAATGGTAAAAAAACCTTATTGTACACAATCATCTCTATAACAAGTCATAAATTGCAAACAATAATATCACTATAATAACATGAGTAGCAGATATCTAATGGGCAATATCCTCTCGTGTTTAATGTCGAACTTTGAACCGAGTATACATCTACGAAGTATCACAGGTATCAACGTAATATAAACTTGATTGTATTTGTAGGTTTAAAAGCTATCAGTGTATACTAGTGGGAGTTAAATAATCCACTTACCAGACCGAAGGATGTCTTCGAAGGCTTCCTTGGCAGTCACCACATTAGGTTTCCTGCTCGATACATGCTCAAGACATCTGGCGTTGAATGTAAAATTTCTGGCCGCCGTAGCACCGCAAGCCGCGATGACTTTGCTTTTCAGTGAAAATACACCCAATCCTAATTTATTATACATAGCCATGGTTGCTGTTGTCGAGTATAATGTAAATTTAGATTGATTGCTATAAAGATCTGCACAGGGTAATATTGTTTATAAACTTTTTTATTCGATATTTCTTACACCAAAACAAATATTATAAAATGATCACGTTTGACCAAAAAAATTCAGAGGATTATAAATACAGCGCTATTTTAATGATTAAATTAGGTGAGACGGCTGCACCACGTATCACAACAACAACGTATTTAACGTCGTCGTAGTACGGTAGAACCGGCTTGACTGACTTTATTAACTGATTAACACCATTGCAGACTGACTGTTGTCATTCATTGACAGTTTTTGACGGACAGAAATGACTCAATGATTTTGCTTATAGAGTACCCGCCACATAAGGTGGCAGTTGGAGGCGTCGCCACAGTCGCGTAATCCAGTGTTGCCAGTAAACACGCCAAAACTAGCACTCACTGTGCCATACGGCTCGATACATTATATTGAGGTTTCATTTGTAACGATCTTTGGTTGCAGAGCTATAAACTCAAATAAAACAAATTAATATACCAAAGTCAAAAGTCAAAATATTTTTATTCAAAATAGGCCCTATCATAAGCTCTCTTTGAAAGTTATTTTATGATCTAAGTACAAATTAAAAAAACTATATATTGACAAAAGGAATATATATGAGTGAAGTGGAAGGGCGGTTACGTAGGGGCCGGCCTAATAAGACATATATGTAACAGTCAGATAGACGCTATATTGAAAAAAGGTGACGTTAGGAGTACCTATAACCGCCGAGAGTGTATTAGAGAATGTATGAATGTCAATGAAGCGAAAGTGGTCTGTCAGGATCGGGACAAATGGGGATCCGTGATCTCTGCCTACCCCTCTACAGGGAATCAGGCGTGATGTGTATGTATGTATGTAAAAAAACTATTTCAAACATGGCACTGAGCATTGTCTTTACATATTTTTACCGAGGTTAGTTCACCAACCATTTTGGCTGCTCAAGATGCCACGTCATGAAGACCACGACCGCTCTGATAAGAGCGTAACGATTGAGAAGAAGAAGTTCAGCGGAGACCCTTGGAGAAGAACTAACAAGAAACTCCAGAAATCAATTTATTATAATCACCCTTAACAAACATAAAAATTACAAAGAGTGGGCAAAAAACACAACGCTGGTAATACTAAATTTACCTTTCATACAAAATAACACGCAATGGCGGAAACGTCAAATTTAGTTCCAAGTTTGGCTACTGCCACCTTATGTGGCGGGTACTCTAACGCCCAGTATAAATCCATAGTGAAAAAATGAGGGACGAGTGCAGCAATTCTATTACATTTTGTACTGTGTATAAGAAAGAAATAATAAGAATACTACAGCATCATGGAAATAACTTGACAGTTACTGTGGGTGCTAGTTATCTAGTAAAACAGGCATTCGATGTAATTATAAATGATCTGGTATTCAATGCCTGAGATTTATATGCAAAAATATGATTAGTTTCTGGAGGATATTGCTTTTACATTCATTTTAAACTCCAAGTGACTTCAAGGTTCTATTGACTCCAACATTGTTGCATTAAAGAACCGGACTATATTACGTATGCACAATATGAAATTTTATTATATACAATGTAATATAATTATTACTATATTCATTGTATTCATTTCAATTTAAATGATTTATTATATACAATACAACAAGGAATTAAAACTATAAACCTAAAGTAGAAATAAAAACTAAATTACATAGAAAATATCTTTATAATCATCGCTCTCAGAGGGTGGTAGGGTTCCCAAGACACTAATAGCAGTCCCCCTCTGAATAGCTATGCTAATTCTCTAAGAGAAAAATGCTCCAGCCCTGGGATCCCCAAACTTTTCAATTAAACGAGACGATATTTCATTTACTAATTGATGAGCCCCAGGACCCCAAGGACCTGATTAGAGATCCCGCCACATAAATTGGCAGTAGCCAAACTTGGAACTAAATTTGACGTTTCCGCCATTGCGTGTTATTTTGTATGAAAGGTAAATTTAGTATTACCAGCGTTGTGTTTTTTGCCCACTCTTTGTAATTTTTATGTTTGTTAAGGGTGATTATAATAAATTGATTTCCGGAGTTTCTTGTTAGTTCTTCTCCAAGCTAGGGTCTCCGCTGATCTAACCTCGGTAAAAAATATGTAAAGACAATGCTCAGTGCCATGTTTGAAATAATAGTTTTAAGAGATTCGCGATTTATACTCATGATATAAGATATAAGGGTGTGTATAAGATTGATTGCAGCTGTGGGAAATCCTACGTCGAACACACTAAACGGTCTATTGCGGACAGAGTGAAGGAACACATAATATATGTAATATATAATAAGAAGGATAAGTCCCGTTAATTATTAATCATGTTTGAAATAGTTTAATAAACATATTTTGACTTTGATATATTAATTTGTTTTATTTGAGTTTATAGCTCTGCAACCAAAGACCGTTACAAATGAAACCTATAATGTATCGAGCCGTTTGGCACAGTGAGTGCTAGTTTTGGCGTGTTTACTGGTAACACTGAATTACGCGACTGTGGCGACGCCTCCAACTGCCACCTTATGTGGCGGGATCTCTACTATGAAAATTTAGATTGGCTCCATAATACTACTTTATTTTGAAAAACCCCAAACTGAATGTTACATTCGCCGTAACATCTTAACCATAGACTAATAAAAATACTTGTGATAGATCACGTGACAGCACGTGAAGGAGCATAGACTATTCGGCCATTCGTCAGTTTTCTGGCGAGGAGGCAGCGCAGTTCGTATTTTTGGAGTGCACTGCCAAAAGTGTAAAAACAATAATGTCGACCAAAAGTCTCAACCCGGGCCAGGCTCGCAAGGAGCACATTTTGGCAGTGTCCAGGGATTACATCTCCCAGCCCCGCATCAGTAAGTAATCTGCATTTTTCGCTAATTTACGATTTGGAATAACGTCATCTGTTATGTCAAACTATGTATTGATTTTGGCAAATTCCTTGTATTCCTTATAAGATTCCTATTTATTCCTATTTGAGCGTTAATAAACAATACATGAGTGTTTAATTCTTAGATTATTACTTCAACGTATCTAAAATGATGATATTACTTCATGTACTTAGGGTATTATACTAGTCTTGTAATAGTAGTTATTGTTCCTTCAGGATATGATGGGAATGTTTTCAACCCATAACAGCAGCCTAATTAGTACTTTTAGCTAGTTTTTGTATTATAGTTAGTGTTTATAATGGTTTCAAGCCTTTAGTCTTACAAGTCAGCTGACTTACATTTTCAATGTAAGGTCTAAGTACTTACTCTCTCAATGTAATTATAATACTCATTCTTTATAATACGTTCTTAAACTATATTACAATATGATATAAGTACATTTTAACTCACTTAGAGACAGTTTACTCATGTAGCCTATCATGTGACATGAGTTGATACTAACACAAATTATCTTTAGTTATTACTTGTTTCAGTAGATTAACTAATGGCTGCAGCATTTAGATATTCTTGTTAAATGAAGTAGAAATATATATTTCAACAGACTTATTGTAGGCACCTGATTTTGAGTACTATGATGTGTAGCCTGCTTTATATTGAAAAAATCAATTTATAACTTATGTAATGTTTGCATGAATGCCTAAAAAATCATTAAGATTAATTCACTATTTCTGTAATATTGAATTACACAAGAACCAAAGAATTGTATTGTGTAGTAGTTGTGTTAAGTATATTCAATTTGAAAAGTCCTAAGTGACCTAGTTACAAAGTTTCATTTGGTGTTAAGACTCTGAAATAAACCATAGCAATATGATGAGAGTTTTATATCTTACCAATATGCAAACTATTTGTTATGAACCTACTCCCAATGTTTTTTTTGAGTTATATTCTTCGTGAAAAGTTCGTTTACCATTATGTATTCTAAATGTTATGTGTTTAAAAATTCAGTATAATCTAAGACCGTGTTAGATATAAGACTGTGTTACATGGAGAAACATATATCTAAGTACTACAAAATTTATACTAATTGTAACCAAACTAAACTTAGCCCACCAACCTTGTATTGCTAAATTCATATTTATTTAATTCATCAAACCTTAATTGTGAAAGAAAACATTGTGAGGAAACCTGTCTATCCCTGGGGATAGGTAATAAGCCAGTGCCTGAATATGGCAAAAAGGTACCTATCATGTTGGGTGCTGTTTATCTATTAAAATGCAAGCTTTAGTGACCCATACCTACGTAATTTCAGAGATAAGCACTGAAGCTTGTGACTACCCTGCCACAATAAATAGGAAGGGTGTATACACAAGTCATGAAGCGTATGTTTATGTTTTTTTATGTTCTTTACTATTCCAGCATACAAGACCGTGTCGGGTGTGAACGGACCCTTGGTCATCTTCGATGATGTGAAATTCCCCAAGTTCTACGAGATTGTGCAGCTGAAGCTCGCCGATGGCACCATTCGTTCTGGACAGGTGCGTTGAGGATTGCACAATGTCATTCTTAAAATTATTATGTACATAGAATGGCTATTGAATATACTCAGGATACATTGGCTGGCCCAAACCAAAACCTAGTAATAGCCATTTTGTTTTCAAAGCAGTTTTGCTGATATTCCTTAATTTAATATATGATTGTATCTAATGTAAGGTCACTGGGTGCTGTAACACTCTCAGAACCAAAGTTTTTACTTATAACTATTACTTTTTGTCAGGCACGTTATTAAGTTTATTTTGCTTCTTCTGAAAAAAAATTCTAAATGGTTCTTACTAGGTTTTGGTTTAGGACCACAACATGGTGTGATGCGGTCTGAATTGTAGTGGCTGAGAATGTAACCTGTTTGAAATTGGTTCTTTCATGAAACATTGTATGAACTGGTTTTATAAGAACTGTATACTTACCATTGGCAGCTCATCGTATTCAACCTAAGTATAGTATAGTTATACCCAATTCTCATATAAACCACGATGATTGACATATTTGTATGCAGTCATTTTACTTTAGGTTTTATTAGAACATTAAACTTGAAGACTTAGTTCTACCATGACATAGTTATTGTATGCTCCTTGCATGCAACTTCGCTTGGCAAAACTCAATGGTATTAATATAAACCATGTTGTATTTGGTACTTTGAGTAAACATTAAAATAACTTACTACTACAATTCATTTCCTAAGAAATACATATTTGAAACAATGTCATTTTCTTTTTATCTCCAAAGTCCTTGACTTAGTTGTTCATATGATATATTGTTGAGTCCGTTACCTGATTTATAACTATTCCATTTTTCCATCTTGGCCCTAATGTGTGCACTAGATAATAAAATCTCCTTATCAATGGTAGGTAATATACTATTTTATTTATTTAATTAGCTATTGTTATGATAACTAGGAATAAGAAATACTAGCAAACGGTTGGTTGTCTAAAACTCAAATAAAAATATAAAAAAAACTTAAATAATAAACATAAAACATTTACTCCACAAATATAGACATCGACTAACTACCACAACCATCATTTAAGGCCATATCCATATTTGGTAAAAGAATTTATTACATATTGATTTAGAAGAGGTTTCAATCACCATTAGCTAAGCATATAAATGTCAAACACTTATTTAAATTTCATCTATTGGTACATGCTAGAGCCGGGATTCAAACCTAGGAAGTCTGATATCACACTTATATCTTACTTACCTCCTAGACCTTACTTACTGGGCTATAGCCGCTTTAATAATTTAAGAATTTAT
This sequence comes from Leucoptera coffeella, assembly GCA_030578115.1. Lineage (NCBI taxonomy): Eukaryota > Metazoa > Arthropoda > Insecta > Lepidoptera > Lyonetiidae > Leucoptera > Leucoptera coffeella. The sequence goes on from JAMBLF010000751.1 coordinate 168,955, forward strand.
TTTAAACCTTTGTATTCATACCTTCTGACTTCCTGTCTGATAGCTCACTTATATCTTACTTACCTCCTAGATCTTACTTACTAGGCTATAGCTGCTTTATTTATTGAAGAATTTATTTTAAACCTTTAATCTTGTTATTATAGGTTCTGGAAGTAAGCGGCAACAAGGCCGTGGTGCAGGTGTTCGAGGGTACCTCCGGAATTGATGCCAAGAACACAGTATGCGAGTTCACGGGAGACATTCTGCGTACCCCCGTGTCCGAAGACATGTTGGGTAAGTAATGGGTACTCATAGAGAGTAGTGAAGTATAAATATGTTTAGTTGGTACCAAGTAACTAATGTTTATGGGATTGTAAGTTGTTATGTTATGATTTATGGTTCATTAGTATGAATCTAACAAAAAAATTATATTTTAAAACATAATCTGAGAAAATATTTGGTTTTTACTTAAGTTGCTAGTCTATCTTAAGCCCCTTAACCAAATGAAAAAACAGTAAAAGAATATACAAAATGTATAGAAGAGACTTTTGCATTTGCCAAATCACAACATCATTCTAAACCAATATTTTCATCTCGAATTCTATTGTTTTAGCGTTTTCACTTGCTGGTCAATTGTTCAATTTATAACAAATATAAATGAATGTATTATAACATGTCATTTTTCTAGATCTCAAACAATAACTTGTATACTTTAATTTGCCCTACACTAACTCACACCACAAATTCCAGGTCGTATCTTCAACGGCTCCGGCAAGCCCATCGACAAGGGGCCCCCAATCCTGGCCGAGGAGTACCTGGACATCCAGGGCCAGCCCATCAACCCCTGGTCCCGTATCTACCCCGAGGAGATGATCCAGACTGGTATCTCTGCCATTGACGTGATGAACTCCATCGCTCGTGGCCAGAAGATCCCCATCTTCTCCGCAGCTGGTCTTCCCCACAACGAGATTGCTGCTCAGATCTGTAGGCAGGCTGGTCTTGTCAAGGTAGGCTGTATACGGTTTACATTCAGTCAGGATATAGCGGTCCACTGCTGGATATAGGCCCCAAAGAAGTGCTTTAACATGAGTGGTGAGAGCCAGCCACAATAAAAGTATAAGATATATTTTATTGACTGCTAGAAAAAGAATTGATCTTATCTTACAATAGTTGAAAAATATACATATAAGTTTTAAATTATTTTGATTGTTTTCTATGTGAATGACTGTTCAAAACTCTTTGTTTTTATTAGGATTTTATTCAATATAGTTAATAATTTTGTATATCTTTTTCCTATTGCCACCATTCTTGGTTAAATGTAATTTGTGCAAAGCAAAATACATGATCAATGATGATGCAAAGTACATGGTAGAAAGACACCATTTCATTGCTATATTAAATGGTGTCCGTAAATGAGTGTTAATACTTTTTTCCTATTCTATTTATATGTATAATATTATATTTCCTTAGTACTGGTCCCACCGAATGTATTTATTAATGTTCCTCAATGTCGTTAGGTCCCAGGCAAGTCCGTATTGGACGACCACGAAGACAACTTCGCCATTGTGTTCGCCGCTATGGGAGTCAACATGGAGACTGCCCGGTTCTTCAAACAGGTAATTGATGCACAAAAACATTAGGAAAACTATATCTTTATTTGTAAACACACAGCATGGGTTCTTGGTATAATGTAATGTATCTAAATATTACCAAAAGAGGCATGCTGTATGCAGTTCCAATTCGAATCACTATCGTACATTTTCTTGTAAAAGTATGCATAGTAGCTGTATATGATGTAATATTCTAAATTGTCATGTTAAAACAAAGTTTAAAGCCTCAGTCATAGTAAAAACAAACGTAAGCAATAAGCGATTTTTTAACACTAAAGTTTTTACTTGTAATAGTGGGGTACTTGTAACTTGTAGTTGTAATAGTGTCACAAATGTTATATTATAGTAACTACTATCTCGATTATTTTAAAAAAAAAGCAATCTTACGAAATATACACACAATTATTATTATTCCTTACATAAATGTTTCCATACACCCATATACCCTGTATTAACATCTCCCATTCGAACCCAGGACTTCGAGGAGAACGGTTCCATGGAGAACGTGTGCCTGTTCTTGAACCTGGCCAACGACCCCACCATCGAGCGTATCATCACGCCCCGTCTCGCCCTCACTGCGGCCGAGTTCTTGGCTTACCAGTGTGAGGTAAGTCACATTAATATCTTAATAAAATGGTTTTTTTTCAATAACTGTCCAGCGATTGACCCCTATCTCACCTGATGGTAAGTGACGATGAGGTCGGTGATGTTACTCATTGGTCCAATATTAGCCTATTCACTCTAGCCTTGAAGAGACCCAAGTTATATTCTACCGGGAATACAGACGAAATGTGGTTAAAAATATTAGTTCTGTGTTAGCTGGGATGGAAAAGAATGCAAACTAGCTGCCGGTATGTCGTAAGGTGATGAAGGGACTTGAGGTTAATGGAGTCTGTTGAGCGATAGGCTAGCAACTGTCATGTCACAGATGACATCGAAATCCCAATATACAAGCTAAAACCAACAATATGTTACCAACAAGATGTTTTCATATCTCCAAGGTTCTGTCTCGAAAGAGATAAAAGGACGTGAATGTATATATAAAAATAAAACGGTACTTAATACAACACAGTTCCAATATTCATGTAATATAGGACCTTGGAGATATTATTGTATACAAGGTTTTGTCCACCCCGAAAAGGATTAAGGGTATGCCTAAGTTATAAATACGTGTGTGTGTGATTTTCACAACGAGTTAATATGTTGGGAAGACACCTACCTATTCAGTGAATGAAAATGGCGACACGTTTCATCGATATAAAGGCTAGTTATTAATCCTGACTCTCCTTGTCAGAAACACGTGTTGGTCATCCTGACTGACATGTCCTCGTACGCTGAGGCCCTGCGTGAGGTGTCCGCTGCCCGTGAGGAGGTGCCCGGACGACGTGGTTTCCCAGGTAACCAAATATTTATTTCATCTTCAATGTACGTCACGTCATTCTAACGGGTAACCTTTCGGTGACGTAACAAATACAGCCTTATTCTTACTAAAATATATAAAACTATGTCTTTATACGCTTACAGATGCATAAGCAACAATAAATAATATGTAATCACTTATATAATACTAATAAATAATGATACAATTATATACAAACTTAATTAGAATACTTCTCTCTAAAGAAGTTATGTGTGATGCAAATAAACTTCTAGGGCAAGGGGAAATATCAAATTGGCACTTTTTTGTAATAAGTACACATTTAGTCTTGACAAGGCGACATGTTTCAACACCTTCTGTAACGTTGATTGGTGAAAAGTGGGTTGGATGTTTTGAAGATGTAAGGTGAACCTATACAACAGGCATAGTGAAGTTACTGTATATAATAAACCAATTTTTATCTCCATCTACCCACTTATTTTTAAATTTTACCATTTTTTCATTTAAATATCAATCTACCCTCACTTTATTCAAATGCTAACGGTTTTTCCGCCTACCCGCACAGGTTACATGTACACCGATTTGGCCACTATCTACGAGCGTGCCGGACGAGTGGAGGGCCGCAACGGCTCCATCACCCAGATCCCCATCTTGACTATGCCCAACGACGACATCACCCATCCTATTCCTGACTTGACGGGCTATATTACTGAGGGACAGGTATGTAATATTGCTTGTAATATTAGGATAGCTACAGTAGTGACTTAGGAAATATTATAGCGGCTAGGTTCTGTACATCCCTAAAGGGGTTAAAGGACGTGAATGTGTATATTTATTTTGTATAATTCTCAAAGTTAATGGTAACGAGTTCTTGTTGCCTTTTGTGGCTTGTGAGTTTATTAATAATTTTACAAGCGTCATATAAATGCCATAACAATTTAAATCCATAAAAAATCCAATGATCATTACAGCGATTTGCCAATAAGCCTTGTTGTCACTTATACAATTTACAAACAATTGCAATCTTGAATACGATTCAGAAATTATTAAAAAGACCACGTCTCAGTAAACGTAGTGTGGGGCGCCCCCAGCAAGGTGGGACGACGACCTGCGCAGGTTGGCCGGCATCGAATGGATGCGAACGGCCACTGACAGGGAGAAGTGGCGATAGTTGGGGGAGGCCTATGTACAACAGTGGATTCAGACAGGCTAATGATGAAGAGTTACCACGGAGTTTTAAGTGTGTGGGGTATACAAAGGGATTAAACGACCTTTTACCCTTTTCCCAGATCTACGTGGACCGTCAGCTGCACAACAGACAGATCTACCCGCCAGTGAACGTGCTGCCCTCTCTGTCTCGTCTCATGAAGTCCGCCATCGGTGAAGGCATGACACGCAAGGACCATTCCGACGTGTCTAACCAGCTGGTGAGTTTGGGCTATAGTCTATTCGCGTTAAGTAAATAGTGACGTCATTATATATAGAGGTAAAACTGACCAATGAGACGTTAGTTAATGAGATAACAATTCACATTGTTATAGTTTTAAGAGATTCGCGATTTGTACTCATGATTAATAGCAAACGGGACTTATCGCGTTGTTTTTAAATAATAAAGTTACCTTTATTCACATTGACCAATTGCAGACGACAGTTGTCACGTCTCATTGGTCAAATCGTGGGGACATGATGACGTCACTATTTTCTTAATGCGAATATACTATAGGTAGAACTACATACCTATAGTTTTAAGAGATTCGCGATTTATACTCATGATTAATGACTAACCGGACTTATTGCGTAAGTTTTTGTATTAAAGTTACCTTTATTAACTCGACGTTTCGGCAACGTTGCAGCAGTCACGGGCAGACTATTATTATATTATTAATCATGAGAAATACTTGTTAACTAGAATCAATATCGACTTATACGGGTAACATGTAAGTAAAATGAGATCAAAATAAATTCAAAACGCAAGTATAGCAATGGTAGTGTCATATGCGTGTATACGTTTATGTGTATACGATTTAAAGAGATGCCTCGTTGTAGCATGTCGTAGAATACGACTGAGGCTCCAAGGACACTTTTAAGAAATTGTACATTTCTAAAATAAGTATTTTTAATATACCTGTTTGCTATATTTATTAAACCAGTTGAAATTAACTATAACTGTAGGATTGCCAGTTACTGTTCCTATCATGTCTGATCAATATACTTAAACTACGACTGCAGCACATTCACTAAACCTACCTCTCTATTGTGAGACGGAGGTAACGTGTATGTATAAATGTACTATAACGACAGTATTATAACTTCCTGTCATATCCATATGGTACAATTGAGCTACAACTGCAGTACATTCACTAAACCTACCTCTCTATAGGAAGAAGGACGTAATATGTATGTATAAATGGACTATAACGACAGTATTATACCTTACTGTTATGTCCATATGGCACAATTAAGCTACAACTGCAGTACAATAACTGATCTCCGTGGCGCGATCGATTAGACGCCTGAACGCTAATCGTGAGGTCCCGGGTTCGATTCCCGGTGGAGGCAGAGTTAAGAACTACGCTTTTATTCTGCTTTCCAGTCTGGTCGTTGATTATATATGCTATATATGTATTTATCTATATATGATAATTGTATATTTCTTAAATATACGTTGACTAGCACCCTTAACACAAGTCTTAAATGTACTTACCGAGGGGCTAGTTCAATTGGTGTAATAACGTCCTACAATATTATTATATTATTATTAATCCCCCCCATATGTGCGCAGTACGCCTGCTACGCCATCGGCAAGGACGTGCAGGCCATGAAGGCCGTGGTGGGAGAGGAGGCGCTCACGCCCGACGACCTGCTCTACCTCGAGTTCCTCACCAAGTTCGAGAAGAACTTCATCTCACAGGTATAGTTATTTGGTTGTTTGTATGGACTTAGGAGATTTAAGAAAGAGGGCCAGAAATGGTAGTTTAATGGGCTTAAAGATAGTCTTTGTTAATAAGATAATGGGCAGTCTTGGATTAACACGAAAGTATTGAATATTTAATGAATTTAATCTATATGTTGTCACAGCAATACTCGAAACTGAAAGTAATATTTTGTAAGTGATACATTTCGCATAGAATTTATTAAAAAAGTGGAAGAACCTTGTTTTTGACCAAATTATATAAAAAACTAAATATGCCATGGTTTTACTAGTTGCTATAACTAAAATAGAATCAGGTTGCCATGTGAACCTTTTTTGATAAATATGACAAATTGCTGATACAATTATTTCGTCCTTATGCAGGGAAGCTACGAGAACCGTACCGTGTTCGAGTCCCTGGACATCGGCTGGCAGCTGCTGCGTATCTTCCCCAAGGAGATGTTGAAGCGTATCCCCGCTTCGGTCCTCGCGGAGTTCTACCCCAGAGACTCCCGCCACTAAAGCGCCACGACCACCCAAGCGACGCGCCGCCATTTGCAATAACCTAGCCGCCATCTTGATCAACTGTCAGTTACCCAAATGTCAGTTTGAAATGTATAAGCGGCAGGGCACGTTACAAATTGTAAGATAATTATTACTGTTTATTAGTAAGTTGTTAATAGTTAAATGTGTATTCACGGTCGTTGTAACAGATGGAAATGTGTGTCTTTTAATCCAGTAGTTTCGCTGTACAATGTTACCCTAACTGTACATACAAATGGAACCAGTAGAATGATTTAGTCAAGTATTACAAATCAAATCAATGAATTAAATCCGCTGTTTTTTCGAGATGCCATTTTTATTTTTTATTCCTCGGTGCTTAGAAACGGATCGTTTGTGCACAAATTGTTACGATGATATTCTTATTTATTGGATGCCTAATTTTGTTAAGACTATGTAAGATATGCTCGCAAAATTGAATTCATGATAATCGAAGTTTCCTAATCGAGATATTGCTATGTGACATTCCAGCTTGATTGTCCGGAACTTTTGCTGTCGATACAAATCAGTGAGTTAAACACTATGTTTAATGCTGTTAATTGAAATTTAAATAAATATTATAGAAAGTTTCGTGTTGTTTCCTTTACACAATTTTTGTATTTACCTGGTATTTATGAACTACAAAGAATCTATATTTTTTCATAGGAATAATACAACATCAAATAAAATAAACAGTGGTATTACTGATAAGTGAAAGTGGATTAACAAAAGGACTAATCTAAACCTGATCCAGATGATAGTTGAAACTAAATAGGCCTAGTTCCTTAGTGAAATTTTGTATTAAAAAAAAAAGTTTATTTAGTAAAAACTTAAATCTAGTGTACATACAGCGAACCCCCTAATAAAGGGCATAGCCCTGTGACTTAGGGTGGGTTAGCTCAACCCAGATTATGAACAGTTTGATTTACAATATATTGGGAACTGAAAATATTATAAAATTAAACTTATCATACAATACACAAGGTTTTCCACATTAGTGACACATCACCTCAGGCCTCAAAAATTTCTCAGTTTCATCATAAGATAATGAGAAATTTTTTATATATATATATCTATTGGAGTTATGATGACATTAAAATAATGGAACAGTCGCCTTCTCTAACATTCCAGGATAAAAGACACCATTATGTCTCAGCAAGAACGGTGCTTTTTATATATGCGTTGTCCACTTGGTATCCATTGATTAAAATATGTTCACATTTTGGTCTAATGAAATTCTATTAAACTGCAAAATTTTACATTGATATTCTAAAGTAATACCTACAATTGAATTTGCAAAGTCGTCTACAAAGAAATATTTACGCCACAGATTGGGGATCCATGATCGCTGCCTACCCCTTTACAGGGAAACGGGGGTGCTGTATGTGTATGTAAATAAAGTTATTTCTATTTTATCTTGTATAGACCTCTGGCCGAGTAGACATCATTCGTAATTATATTCATGTAAGATGCCAGCAACAACATGGCCAAAGATTTGTGCCCTGCAGAATTACAATAAAATATTTATTTTATTTAGAGGCATTTGAAAATTCGGAGTTTGAAAGTACTACTTTGAATTTTTTATAAAACTAGTATATCCTATATCGTGGGTTTGTCTCCAGGTAAAATTTTTAGTTAAAGTGAAAAATTCATAGTAGTTGTCTATTTATTTCATTAATTAAAATCGTGTGTGTGTTTCGTAATCGTTGTGGTGTGAAAGATGTAGTGACGAAAATAGAGAAAGGTATGTTAAGGTGTTTTGTGCCTATCCGGTTAGGGACATAGAGGCGTAAATGTATGTAATTAAAATCGGAAACTTTAATAGAAAACATACAGAAGTATGAAACTCTGCTTTCAAGATACCATTTTTTGTTACTCGAGTGAAATTAAAATCTAACCAGAAATTACTGTTTTTATTTCAATATGTATATAGTTTTTTATATTCTTTTAGAGATCGCGCCACATACGGTGGCAGTAGCCAAACTTGGAACTAAATTTGACGTTACCGCCATTGCGTGTTATTTTGTATGAAAGGTAAATTTAGTATTACCAGCGTTGTGTTTTTTGCCCACTCTTTGTAATTTTTATGTTTGTTAAGGGTGATTATAATAAATTGATTTCCGAATTGGTCTCCGCTGATCTAACCTCGGTAATAAATATGTAAAGACAATGCTCAGTGCCATGTTTGAAATAATAGTTTTAAGAGATTCGCGATTTATACTCATGATATAAGATATAAGGGTGTGTATAAGATTGATTGCAGCTGTGGGAAATCCTACGTCGAACACACTAAACGGTCTATTGCGGACAGAGTGAAGGAACACATAATATATGTAATATATAATAAGAAGGATAAGTCCCGTTAATTATTAATCATGTTTGAAATAGTTTAATAAACATATTTTGACTTTGATATATTAATTTGTTTTATTTGAGTTTATAGCTCTGCAACCAAAGACCGTTACAAATGAAACCTATGATGTATCGAGCCGTATGGCACAGTGAGTGCTAGTTTTGGCGTGTTTACTGGTAACACTGAATTACGCGACTGTGGCGACGCCTCCAACTGCCACCGTATGTGGCGGGATCTCTACGTGTTCTAGGATGGTTCTAGGTAGAGTGTTTGACAACTGCTAGTGTCAGCTGTCAGACAAAGTGTCTTAGTTGACAAAAAGTGACAAAGGATTCAAGTGTAGAGTACCCGCCACATACGGTGGCAGTAGCCAAACTTGGAACTAAATTTGACGTTTCCGCAATTGCGTGTTATTTTGTATGAAAGGTAAATTTAGTATTACCAGCGTTGTGTTTTTTGCCCACTCTTTGTAATTTTTATGTTTGTTAAGGGTGATTATAATAAATTGATTTCCGGAGTTTCTTGTTAGTTCTTCTCCAAGCTAGGGTCTCCGCTAATCTAACCTCGGTAAAAAATATGTAAAGACAATGCTCAGTGCCATGTTTGAAATAGTTTTTTTAATTTATACTTAGATCATAAGATAACATTCAAAGAGAGCTTGTGATAGGGCCTATTTTAAATAAACATATTTTGACTTAGATATATTAATTTGTTTTATTTGAGTTTATAGCTCTGCAACCAAAGATCGTTACAAATGAAACCTCAATATAATGTATCGAGCCGTATGGCACAGTGAGTGCTAGTTTTGGCGTGTTTACTGGCAACACTGGATTACGCGACTGTGGCGACGCCTCCAACTGCCACCGTATGTGGCGGGTACTCTATTATGATCTTATACTTGTTTGTGTTGGTAGGACAGTCCAACTTCTAACGAGATCGAAGGTGATAAAGGTTGTGGAAAGAAAACACTGATTAGGTTTTACGATTTTATTCATTACAGAATTTAATACATACCTTGGAAAACATCTGTGCTCATAATAATAATAAAACATTAATTTATTATCGAGTGAACCGAAAAAATAAATGGCTTGATATAGTATTAGACATTTTTATAATTAAACCACCTTGTTAGTATTATTGCGTACAAAATTAAATCAAGACGAATGTATTCAGTACATTTATATAGAACAATTATTAAGACGAACGAAATCTAACCAGATTACCTTACACAATCCAAACTAGGCACTACAAGTTACGTTCGAAGCCGCGTTTACAATACTGCGTGGGGTGGTAGGTCTAAAAACGGCTGGGTACAAAAAACGCTAACACTAAATCAACCCGCGATCCCTGCAATCGCTTCCGACGCGAAGTACATCACGTCAACATCCGCATCAACATTGAGTTTCTCCAGCACTGGCTTCACTTGAGGTTGAATCACCGAGGGGTCGAGGTACGGCGCCATTTTCTGCAGCGTCTTCGCCACGTTGAACCTCACATTAGCCACATTGTCATCAGCCATGGTCAACACTGTTGGCAACAGAACCCTCGTGGTGATATCCTTGCCACAGACTTCCGACAGCACGTTGATACAGAACAAATAAGTCATGCGATGCAAGTAGTTCTGTTCACGCGACATGGCCAACACTTTCGGTATCACATTGGTCTCCGCCCACTGCGGGCCGTACAACTCCACCAGTTTCTTGAGGTTCATCGTGGCTGCCTCTCTGATGGCGTACACGTGGTCTATGAGCCAGCTCATGCAGAGGCCGGTCAGCTTCTCATCGAAGAACTCCTGACCGAGCTGTCCAGCTAACAAGGGCATGTACTCGATGATCGCTAGCCTCACCCTCCACTTGGTATCCTCTGCTAATTCCACGATGGCTGGGAGAAGCGACTGGACTAGTTGCTCGATCCCTATGACCTCGTTAACGCATTCCAGGTTAGAAATTATGTTGAGGCGGACTTCGGGGCACTCGTCCTTGAGTTGTGTGAGGAAGAGCGGCAGCAGATGCTCGATGGTGCTCTGGCGGCCGACGATGGGGCTGAGGCCCATGATGACGGAGGCGAGCGCTGACTTCACGTGCTGGTTGGGGTCCCCCACCAGGTCCTTGATCTGGGGCAGGATCATCGTCATTATTATGTGCTCCTGGTGCGCCTTGTCCAGGTTCACGCAGAAGTCCTTCACCTGTAAGAGAAGGAAGGGTGTTGTTGAAATAACAAAATATTAAGTGTATGTAAATTTATATGGAGAAAGAAAACTTTGTCAAAGGCGGGTGGGTATCAAGTGGTAAATAACTGAAGAGGTTACTTAAGCTCCACCACCCCAATGTTGACGTATTATAGTCGCACTGCATATACTTCATGTCCATGTGTTTCAGTTGAAATATTAAGCTTTTCCCCACCTTTTCGGCCTTACTAGGGGCCCAAGTCTACTGTGTTTTAGAACAAATGCCACTATTCAATTACCAACTTCACACTAATACTGATCTGATATTTTGTAAAGAGCATTAGTGAACTAAGGCCTCATATGCAGAATCAACTAACTTATGCTTTACATACTACAGTCTCTACCATAATCTCAGACCACTGTAAGAACTTCCTTCTTCCACTCATCACCTCATTCACTCACTCCCTGTACCGTGACTCACCTTGCCGGCGGCGGCAGCCCTGACCTCTGCCTCGGTATCCTTAAGCAGTGTCTGGAAGATCTGCGCTAGGTCGCTGCGTGTTAGTTCCGGACCTACCGCTTGCTGCAGCTCCACAAATCTACAAATAAAGGTTGCCTTAGTTAATACTTTTCAAGACTACCTAGTTCTTACATGCAATTAATAGCTACTTTTGAGTAGTTGTCAAAGTCCATCTCTGTAGTTATGGAATAAATGATTTGTAGCCACATGCACCCAACAATAGACTAGATAGTCAGTTCGTTTTGTGTCACTATCACCGTGTATAAGCATTGACTATTGCATGATCAAAAGAACAAGTATTCAAGATGTTCGGGATGATGTATTTCACAAAACTATTGCAATATACTTAACTGTTTTTAAAAAACTGTATATCTTTTTTACACACGATTTTATACTCATAAGCCACCACCGCTAAACAAAATATCCATTAACTAGTTCACCAATAACGCTTTCACTCACTTGTCCGCCACCATGTATCTGACGCGCCACGAGGTGTCCCCAGCCCTCTTGTGCACGGTTGGCATCACCAGCTGCTCCATGTCCTCTTGCGGGAGCAGGGAGGCCACCACGGCACATGTCTCCGCTGCCAGCAAACGCACTGAGTCTTGGTCATCCTGTAAGGAACATGTATGTTGGTTGACTATTGTAGGTGGTGGCATTGAGTGAAGTGATATGTGGATTATCTTAGTGGGAATGAAGGAGTGTTAGTGGTAGGCTTGGGTTGATAACATTGAGCTTGAATTATGTGAGATCTAATGTTAAAATAGTCTACTCAATATAAGTTATGTTTTACTTTAATTATGTTTTTCATAATTGTCACTATTGGTTAAAAATGGAACTCATAGGAGAATAGTAAATCTACAATGGAAGAGATAGCATGTGTGAAAGTCTGGTTCTAATGTTCTGAAGTGCATATATTATGTATTTTATAGAATTAAGTGCACAGAAATTTCCACAATACATTGTATATTTCAAAAGGAATGGCTAAATATCATTATAATAAATGAAGCTGTAACATTACCAATTTAATCACATAATATTTATGTTTCCCATCTATCAGTATTACATTGTGTTCTAAATATTTAGAATAGCATATACTAAGTCTTATTATTACACTATAACATTACATATTAAATAAACATCTCCACAAAGAGTATACTTACATTAGCCAAGTTAACAAAGAGCGGAATCAAGTCCAACTTCACATATTCAAGTTCCACAACTTTGGCAAACTCCCCAAACTTGCAGGCGACCGCTCGCCTCACCATGGGGGTGTCGTCTTCGCAGAGGGTGCGGAAGTGCTCTCGGAGCTCTGCCTTCACTGGCGCTGAGACACGGGGGTAACAGACACTGAAAATAAAATACAAAATTATTAGAATATACTAGAAAATTACATTTATAGTCTGTTCATATGAAACAAATAAATAACAAATAATTAGTCTGTTCACAAGATACAGATAAATAATAAACACAAACAACCCAAGTGGGTCAATGCACATCATGAGAGCTGAAAAGGCTCTGACTTATATGATATAGTTTTATTCTACATAGCTAGCTAGCTTTTAGATAATTAATGTAAGAAATACACATAAAAAAAACATTGAATATTATTTTACTAAATATTAGTAAGAACAAACCAACTTTACATTATAAACCCCACAAAATACTCTTTAAAACAACAACACATTTAAAAATATAAAAACCGCAGAGTGTGTATGAAAAGATGTATGATTATCAATGAAGAGAAAGTGGTCTGTCAGGATCGGGACAAATAGGGAAATCCTCAACAGGAAATCAGGTGTGATGTGTATTTATATATATAAAACCTTTATCCATTCTAATAACTAACCTGAACAAGCCACACGCAGATGCACGGCTGGTGAACCAATCGCCTCCTGCCAATCTCTTGAGCAGGGGCACAAAGTGCTGCTCCAGAGCCTGTGGGGTATGGTGGCACGCGACAGCCCTTAGTGAGGCTACGGCTTTCTCCCTCACCACTGTCTCTTCAACTGTAGCCAGAGACTCTAAAGGTGGGAGGAGGCAGTGGGCGTACTCGCCGCCACCAACAAGGTTGATGAAGCTGCCTGTAACAAGATAAATAAGTGAGATAATTGTTTTTTATTACCTTTTTAGGGAAGAGGTAAGATTAGTTTTAAGTAGGATAAGTGCCAGGGTTGTGATTATATTCAATTAGAATGTGTCGGGTAACTAGCCTATCAAACAATCATCGTTATATTGTTGATTTCATTATTAGAGTAGTATTTTTGAGTTCTAAACACAAAGTAACTAGATTACAATGCTATTTATTCTTTGTGGCTAGAGTTCGATCAAGCAGAAGTTGGTATAGTTGAAACATGTAATTTGATAACAGTGCTGTATTCTTACAACTATAATCTTAGAAAACTTGATTGAACACTGTAAACAGGTAGTTTTAGGTTAACAGTAAATTTGAAAAGATATTAAACGTAACTATTATTTCTAAATGATACAATGGATTGTTATCTCAATCTACCTCCTATTTACATGACTAGAAAACAAAATCCATCCATATTTTGTAATAATCATTCATAGTATATCGGTGAAATAGATGTAAAAGTATGTAATTTTCTACATAATAAGCTATAAATACTTATAATCAACTGTAATTACGACTTACCAAGTTGTTCAGCCAACGCCAATAAGACCTCATCCTCGTCATATATGGTTTCCGTAAGGAACGGAATGAGCTCTGTCCTAGTTCTTTCAACGCCCAAAGCCAAGGCAATGGTGGATAACTTTTTGATGGAGTTCAAGCGAAGCTGCACATCTTCATTCTTCAGTTCGTCAATGAGCACCGCAATAGGGTACAGTGACTCATCTGTACCAGAATCACTAGCGGCCATTTTAAAGGCTTTGTCCTACAGTTTTATGAAAAGATTTGACTAATTTTGCTATGTAACACTGCTATTTCAACTTTAATTCGTTGTAAAATCAATGAAACACACAAAACATGGATGAACTGTGTGATTTTATGTGACAGGCAGCTTGGGAGGTAGAGTACCCGCCACATAAGGTGGCAGTTGGAGGCGTCGCCACAGTCGCGTAATCCAGTGTTGCCAGTAAACACGCCAAAACTAGCACTCACTGTGCCATACGGCTCGATAGATTATATTGAGGTTTCATTTGTAACGATCTTTGGTTGCAGAGCTATAAACTCAAATAAAACAAATTAATATACTAAAGTCAAAAGTCAAAATATTTTTATTCAAAATAGGCCCTATCATAAGCTCTCTTTGAAAGTTATTTTATGATCTAAGTACAAATTAAAAAAACTATATATTGACAAAAGGAATATATATGAGTGAAGTGGAAGGGCGGTTACGTAGGGGCCGGCCTAATAAGACATATATGTAACAGTCAGATAGACGCTATATTGAAAAAAGGTGACGTTAGGAGTACCTATAACCGCCGAGAGTGTATTAGAGAATGTATGAATGTCAATGAAGCGAAAGTGGTCTGTCAGGATCGGGACAAATGGGGATCCGTGATCTCTGCCTACCCCTCTACAGGGAATCAGGCGTGATGTGTATGTATGTATGTAAAAAAACTATTTCAAACATGGCACTGAGCATTGTCTTTACATATTTTTACCGAGGTTAGTTCACCAACCATTTCGGCTGCTCAAGATGCCACGTCATGAAGACCACGACCGCTCTGATAAGAGCGTAACGATTGAGAAGAAGAAGTTCAGCGGAGACCCTTGGAGAAGAACTAACAAGAAACTCCAGAAATCAATTTATTATAATCACCCTTAACAAACATAAAAATTACAAAGAGTGGGCAAAAAACACAACGCTGGTAATACTAAATTTACCTTTCATACAAAATAACACGCAATGGCGGAAACGTCAAATTTAGTTCCAAGTTTGGCTACTGCCACCTTATGTGGCGGGTACTCTAGAACAAATGCGGCTAGGGATGTGAATTCAACGAATCGATGTCTATCAAAGTTCGATATTTTTTCTTAAATACTAAAAATATATTATGCTCTTAAGCATATTGAATGAAGTTGGTTATTACGAAAACTATAATAATAAATATCTAATCTATTTTGATGCATATTATTAATTTAAATATGCATTTCAAGTAAAAAGAAAAAAATTATACATATGAGTTAGGGAGATCGATTCAATTCGAAAGATTGAGGATCAAAAAATACTACACTAGTTTGACAGTTTGCAAAAAGTCAAACGTTATATTCTAAAGTTTCGGTGTTGCAAGTATTAAAATAAAAGAAAATAATTATGTATTTATTATTTTGTACTTCATTTTTTATTGTGACTGGGTAATACAAACTACAGTAATACAACTATAACTACAAACATGTTCCTGTATAAAAAAATTACCCAAATGAAATTAAATTTTATAATTGCCAGGATGAAGTCATATTTTTATTCTTATGTTACTTATTTACCTTTCTTTAAAGGGACTAGAGATAGAGATCGCGCCACAGAAATTGGCAGTTGGAGGCGTCGCCACAGTCGCGTAATTCAGTGTTACCAGTAAACACGCTAAAACTAGCACTCACTGTGCCGTACGGCTCGATACATTATAGAGTACCCGCCACATAAGGTGGCAGTTGGAGGCGTCGCCACAGTCGCGTAATCCAGTGTTGCCAGTAAACACGCCAAAACTAGCACTCACTGTGCCATACGGCTCGATACATTATATTGAGGTTTCATTTGTAACGATCTTTGGTTGCAGAGCTATAAACTCAAATAAAACAAATTAATATACCAAAGTCAAAAGTCAAAATATTTTTATTCAAAATAGGCCCTATCATAAGCTCTCTTTGAAAGTTATTTTATGATCTAAGTACAAATTAAAAAAACTATATATTGACAAAAGGAATATATATGAGTGAAGTGGAAGGGCGGTTATGTAGGGGCCGGCCTAATAAGACATATATGTAACAGTCAGATAGACGCTATATTGAAAAAAGGTGACGTTAGGAGTACCTATAACCGCCGAGAGTGTATTAGAGAATGTATGAATGTCAATGAAGCGAAAGTGGTCTGTCAGGATCGGGACAAATGGGGATCCGTGATCTCTGCCTACCCCTCTACAGGGAATCAGGCGTGATGTGTATGTATGTATGTAAAAAAACTATTTCAAACATGGCACTGAGCATTGTCTTTACATATTTTTACCGAGGTTAGTTCACCAACCATTTCGGCTGCTCAAGATGCCACGTCATGAAGACCACGACCGCTCTGATAAGAGCGTAACGATTGAGAAGAAGAAGTTCAGCGGAGACCCTTGGAGAAGAACTAACAAGAAACTCCAGAAATCAATTTATTATAATCACCCTTAACAAACATAAAAATTACAAAGAGTGGGCAAAAAACACAACGCTGGTAATACTAAATTTACCTTTCATACAAAATAACACGCAATGGCGGAAACGTCAAATTTAGTTCCAAGTTTGGCTACTGCCACCTTATGTGGCGGGTACTCTAGGTTTCATTTGTAAGGGTCTTTGGTTGCATAGCTATAAACTCAAATAAAATAAATTAATATATCAAAGTCAAAATATGTTTATTTAAAATAGGCCCTATCACAAGCTCTCTTTGAATGTTATCTTATGATCTAAGTATAAATTAAAAAAACTATTTCAAACATGATTAATAATTAACGGGACTTATCCTTCTTATTATCTATTACATAATATATTATGTGTTCCTTCACTCTGTCCGCAATAGACCGTTTAGTCTGTCCGACGTAGTATTTCCCACAGCTGCAATTAATCTTATACACACCCTTATATCATGAGTATAAATCGCGAATCTCTTAAAACTATTATTTCAAACATGGCACTGAGCATTGTCTTTACATATTTTTTACCGAGGTTAGATCAGTGGAGACCCTAGCTTGGAGAAGAACTAACAAGAAACTCCGGAAATCAATTTATTATAATCACCCTTAACAAACATAAAAATTACAAAGAGTGAGCAAAAAACACAACGCTGGTGATACTAAATTTACCTTTCATACAAAATAACACGCAATGGCGGAAACGTCAAATTTAGTTCCAAGGTTGCCTACTGCCAATTTATGTGGCGCGATCTCTAGTTCTTATTGACGATGGGGTTATTACCTGTCCCAATATTTCATAAGAAGTATTACAACTGCGCTTACAAAGAATATATAATATAATGTTCAGGTCTAATTTTTCAGGACTTAATTACAATTTTCAAGATAATGAATTTTTTTCACGGCTCTAAGTAGATTTCTTTTGGATTTTGGTATTTATTCATGTTTCTTTTAATAATTTTCAGAATCTTGTTTATTAAAAAATTCTGGATTTTATACTGTTTTCCTGGATTCACTTAGTTATTTTTGGTTGAATTTTTACGGCATCTTGCTACATATTGATATTATCAATTTGATCCACGATTAAATTGATTAATATCAAGACTATTATAATTTATATAGTATTTATAATTTATCAAAATCATGTCATTTTTTAGAAGCATATATGAAGGATACACCTAAACATTTTAAAGCGCCTTTACATAATTTAGGATAACGTTATTTTTTCTCGATTGTGTTTTTTAATTTTGAGGACCTATCTAGTTTAATAATAATGTTATTAATTTCATGTTTTATTTAATAATAATGTATTGTATAATATCCCTTACTACCTTGGACGTAAAAAGAATATTAACCAGCTGCTGTTATTCCTGGCATACGAAAAACGGCTATTATAGGATTAAAGATTAATAAAATCTATTGGGAGATTGGCTATCAACCTAACACTATTGTTTCATTAAAATATCATCATAACCCCAATATTCATACTAAAGCAACCAATGCTCGCAACGTATCGTGTTTCCGAGGTTCTATCCAACCCGAAAAGGATTAAAAGACGTATATTTATGCCTATATAAGCCCATATAGCCCGAGGCACCCTTCCTGCTTAGCATACAAAACAAACCACCTATTCAATTTCGCATTTTTGGATGATCATAAGCCTGGTTGAGCTGTAGGACATTATCTGCGTAAAATGTATGTGCATAAATTTCCCTCAATACATGGGCACCCTTTCTTGCGGCATCGACATTTCATTTCTTATTGGGATCAACAGAGAAGTTAAAATTTACGTTACATGTTAAAAAAGGATATCGACACCTAACGGTCTTAAACGCCATTTAGCAAACTTTACAGGAGAGGTTTAAAGTTGAATAAGTTGTCGTGAAAAGCAAAAATATCCAATTTTTTACTGCTTGGACGCCAAAAAAGTCGTCATTTAGCCAAGAAACAACACCAATCGTCACAGAAAATGGAATAGTATATTTAACTCATTTTCGCCAAAAATGCCGTTTATGCCAAATGCGCCGTTAGGTGTTGATATAGTAATACATGTATTTCTTGAAAACTTATGCTACTTTGCATAAATGTATTTTGTTTAAAAATTAAGCTCTAGTTTTTTTACTTTGGATACTCGTACATTTACATATCGTAAATTCAATAAATTATTTCCCACATATAATAATAATAGACAATAACATGTATACATACATTATAAGTAGGTACATCCTCATAATATTAAATATCCAATTATTTATTTCTTGAATTTTCTTTAACGACCAAAGATTTTGCATTTAGGAAGACCAACAATAATTTCTAAAGGTTCAAAACACCCTACGTCAAGATTAGCCGAAGACTATACGAGTATTTGAAATAATAAACATAGTTAAATAATTATGAGTAAAATAATATACTTTATGACTACTATTAAAATGATCTTCTAAGGTACTTAAAAGATTAGCTCTCTCGAAGTAGTAGTAGTAGTTCAATATTCACTTGAACCCTACGTTTCACCAACGTGTCAAGTTATTTTCATTTACAGAATATTATTTATTTGTCCCGTGCTAGTCAAGGATGTAAAAAGAATGCTAACTAGTCATCGTTATTGCCGGCATGTCGTAAGAGGCGACTGAGGTACTAGGGGTAAATAGAATATATTGAGCGATGGCAACCCGTGACCAATGTTTCATGATGACATCACAAACCTGAAATTCATGCTAAAGCTGTACCTAGGAGATATAATCGAACATCAGCTAGTTAGCATTCCTTTTACGTCTATATATTATAGAAAACATTTGTCCTATATTCCAAATCCATCCGCCAACGTTGTGCCAACGTTGCCCCGTTTTAATAACGTTGAGGTGACGCGGTTTAATTACGCTTTTCAATTTGGGAGCTGCCTAATCAGATTAGCTCTAAGTCCAGCCTTAGGAGCGATTCGTTAGCAGCTCAGATGGTGAAGGCACTTTCCGTGTTTCGGCACGTAAATAAAGTGATATATAAGTGATAAGTATCTGTCTTTTTACATACATAATGACACCTCTACGTTCATAAGGAGATAAGCAAAGGCTATTAATTGCCACCTGAAACGATCGTGACAAATCTCTCTTGTTCACTCATTAACTTTCTCATACATGCTCTTTTATTCTTCACGCTACGTACGCCTTGAGAAGAATGTCTCAAATCTATCTGTATAAGTTCTACTCTGCCTATCCCGTTCGACTCAACCTTCCACTTTGACATTATAAATTCCTTTCGTGACCCTCCCTTTATCCATCCGCTCCATGTGCCCAAACTACCTTCAAATACATATCTCTATTTTCGTCACTACATCTTCTTTCATACCACAACGTTCACAAATTATACTATTCCGTACCCTATCACACAATATGATAAACCTCTTTCGCTTCATTAACACTCACACACTCAGCGGTTATAGGTACTGCTAACGTCACCCATTTTCAATATGGCGTCTATTTTACTGCTGCCATATTCGTATCCAATTGGGCTTATTACATTACACCTTTTTTGTATATTTTATCTAGCTAAGGGACTAGCTTGGTGTATAGTTTTATCTACTGGGTACCCACATCACAATAACATTATTCAATCGCCTTAAGATCGGATAGAAATTTGTGATGTCATTTGTTAGTTATTACATAAAAGTGCGTTGTGTTGGTTCTGATATAGCACAAATATTCCCAACTATTTAATGGATCGTCTTTTAGTCACCTCTTACGACACGTCGGTAAGAAAGGCAGCTAGTTTTCATTACATGTCCCATATAACACAGGCTTAGGCTAAGATAAAAATTAAAGCTCGTAGTTGATTCATGTCCCTTAATCCCTTTCAAAAGACAAAACCTCGGACACATGAAAACATCTCTTTGGTCACTTTAGCTTGAAAATTGGGATTGTGATGACATGGAACAGTAGTAACAGATTGCTTGTCCATTATCCAATAAATTCCATTTAACCCTGGTCCCTTAGTCGCCTCCTTAGAAAACGGAATAACACAGTGGTCTGAAAATCGAGTTCCATACTCATAGAAACTTAATACTACGAAATGAAAAAAAAACGATTGGAATGTCTTCGGCATACCTCTTTATACTTAGTACTATATAGAGATGGTATGTGACACACCATGAGTTAGAAATAAAATAATTTGTTTTTTTTGTATGGTATTGTAGTTAATTTTTTAAATTTTCTGTCTGGGATTTTCCAATTAATTGACGTAATTAAATAAACTTGTCTAATGTATAGAATGTAGAATGTGTTTTTTTTGAAATTAGTGGTATTTAATTTTTAGTTAGTTTCTATGAGTATTTCTATAAGTTTCACTGAGTAGCTCCTAGATAGCATTCTTTTTACGTTCTACACTAGCAGGGGACGTACATTTACGACTCTGTTAGCATATTTTTCTGCCTACCCCATCTAAACAAGTGGCCGTGAGGCAATTTCGTTTGAAATTAAGCGATCCATGTACTTCATTCCCTTGGGTGGTGAATTACACGGTTTTTCTTTGACACTCTCGTTTGCGAAGATAATAAATTCGATGCCCCGTGTCATGGCGACACGAGGGGTTAACCAACTATGAGCGTTTAGCGCACAGACCTCTATAACCTAGATACCGCAAGTGTACGTACTTTGCGTGTCAAAAAGATTACAATTAGTGTTGAATATTTTAAGCCTTGAGCCTCGAGCCTCGAGCCTTGAGCCTTGACCTTTAGCTTTAAGGGCTCAAGCCTTAAAGGTTTTAAACCTTTGAGGCTTGCAGGTTTAAAGCTTTATAACTTTTAAAGCTTGCAGCTTCAAAGCCCTAAAAACTTTTAAGGCTCGCACCTTTAAGGCTTGTAGCTTTAAAGGCTCCCAGAGTCTTTTAGTGGGTGTTAAGGCTTTGGCTTTTATTTTAAGATCTTAGAAGCTGTCAAAACTACAACCTTAAAGCCTTTAAAGCTTTCGTGGCTAAAGCCTTGAAGCTTTAAAGCTTTTAAAGCTAAAACCTCAAAGCCTTTAAAACTAAAACCTCAAAGCCTTTGAAGCTTTCATGGCTATAGCCTTAAAGCCTTAAAGCTTTTAAAGCTAAAGCCTCAAAGCCTCAAAAGCCCTTAAGGCTTAGCCTTATACAACACTAATTACAATTGATCAACCTTTTGACTGTGGTCATTTAGTTCCGTCCCGACCGTCATCGTTGGCGAACGTGAAGTGCTCCTCAGAAAAATGCCTAGTTGTGCCGTAATATCTTGTAAAAATGATTCAAGAAAAGTAAGCCGAGATCATGGAAATATTTCTTTTCACCGGTAAGTAAATTTGTTATTTAATTGTGCGTATTTTATTTATAAATCAATTATTTTATCTTATTTGTGTCTATTACTATGTAAACCACCAAAATACATGTAAATGTGTGCATACTACGTGTTCAAATTACATTGCTGCATTTAGTTCCAAAGGTGTTGTATCAGTTCATATAAAGCAAGCAGTGAACACGGAATCGATCGATACTTTCAGTGGTAGTTGCGCTTCGTGGTACAGAGGTTATTCTCATTCATCTTACCAAATAGGCAAATAGTGTTGTGCACATGCATCGATTCCAGTTATGGTTGTCGATTCGAATCGATTTCAAAACTACAAATAGGTACTCTAACTGATTAAAATTATAAGAAAATTATGTTTGTAAAATTTGTTCATGTTGTATTTATTTGTTGAGAATTAGAATAACGTAAAGTAAATTTTCATTACAGGTTTCCAAGCGACCCCTATATTAAAGAAAGGTGGATTGATGCTGATGATGATTAATAAAGGCGGTAGCAAATAAATATATTGATATTCGGTTTCATTATTTAACCAAACACATAAAATCTTCAGTAACCAAAAGTCAATTATACAATAAGCTTATTTTATTTCAGGGAGAGTAATTAGAGATATTATGTTTTACGAAGTCCGTTTGATTATGAATGTGTGCCGGCATGCACGTGTACCTATACATTGTTTAGTGTAGGTAGGTGCCAACGATCCCCACCTTAACGCACACAATCGAACTACTTGTATACACAACTACAACCAAAGTTAAACGGACTTCGTGAAATATAATGTCTGTAAATAGTATTTATTATAAGTAATAAAACGACGATTTGATTTAAATTTTTATTATGTTTTTTGGTCAAAAGAATAATTAAATAAGTGTCATTAATTAGATAAGTCACTTGTGTGTACCACTAAGCCAATCATATACCTACTTAATAGTAACTTTAGATTCACTTAAAACTATATTATATAACATAACAATATCTTACATGAATAAACTTTTCTTAATCACATTTGAAGTTTTATTTGGCACCAATAATTTGTACTATTATGCGTCGCACTGCGTTGAATCGTTTTGATGCGCGAGTATTTTCCCATCACTAAATCGCCGCTGTGACGTCATAATACCTACGCATATTTCGGCACGCGCGGTTTTCATAGAAATGAGTGCATTTGCGGCATCTAGGGTTATAGAGGTCTGTGGTTTAGCGATTAATTCCAGTATAATTTATTTATTCCATTTTGATTTTTATAACATTAAAAACAATTAAATTTCACTGTTATAAATTCATAAAATGTATAATAACACATATATTCATAAATTGATGACCTCCGTAGCGCGATCGATTAGCCACCTAAACGCTAATTGTGAGGTCTTGGGTCGATTCCCGATGGAAGCTGAGTTAGGAATTACGGTTTCTGTTACTGTCTTCTGCTTTCCAGACTGGTCGTTGATTATATTCTCGAATACTATGTATATATTTATCTATATATAATAAGTGTATACATGTATTGTGTATTTCTTAAATATACATTGAGTACCCTTAACAAAAATCTTAAATGTACTTAGCAGGGGGCTGGGGCTAGTTCAATTGGTGTAATAATGTCCAAATATTATTATGAATAAGGATTACCCCCCAAGGAAATGTCGTAGAATCCTCTGGTATTCAACCAGTGAACACGCAAACAAGTCAACTTCCTCGGCCATCCCGTTCAATAGGCGCGCTCCGAGGGCGAATGAGTTGAGAGTGCGTAATGGTATACCTACTCGTATATGTGCATAGAGTGATCCTAAAGTAACATAAGTGTGTATTTAAGACATTCATACTTAAAGGACAGAAAGAAAAACTGGACTGTGCAAAAGAAGAAAATTATAATGAAGTCCTAAGTTTATTGATAGAGTCTTGAACAAATATAATCTTGAAAATAATGAAGAGATCGTGATATAAAACAGTCTTATTCGTCTAAATTAAAAAAATAAAATAAAACAACAATTAAAGGAGTCTAAAATGTCATAATCCCGGAATAAAAACTCCTCTTCATCATATTTATAATGTAAAACTGTCAATTTATCTAAAAAGGGATAACAAGAAAATATATGTTTTATCTCCCGTAACAGCTGATATGTAAAAAAATGTTAAATAGCTCTCTTCCAGGCATGTTGCAGGAGGCGACTAAGAGACTAAGGGTAATTGAATTAGGCGATGGACTATTACTCTGTCACCAAGGTACCAAAACATCGCAACTCTATCTAATGAATATTCATGCTAAAAAGTGACCTAGGAGATGTTATCATGTCTCCACTCCGAAAGGAATTAAGGGACGTGAATGTATATGTATGTGACAAAAGACAAACGTGTTCACGACCATTAACCCTCGCGGGATAGTCACAGGTTCAGCTGTCCATCTCCGCAATAGTGAAGGTAGTAATTTTATGGCCACCTTGAACCCACGTGTTGACTAGATAGTCATTACTCAATGTGACAGGTGGTAAGCCATGTCGCCATTTACAAGCACTAATTATCACCTGTTCTGGGAACAGGTAGGTTTCCTTACGATGTTTTCCCTCACCGTAGTTTTCGACGCATTTCGTAAATATATTTTTATCACGAAAATGTACATAGAAATTCATCAAACTTCATTTCCATTGGTACATGCTCAAGCGGGATTTGAACCCTGTACCCTAGAAACAGAGTCAAGCCCCAAAAAACTGAGCTACGTCGAATTTATATGTATGTATGTATTATTCACAAAAACGCCATAAGCCCACGCTTGTGTCTCCAGTAATAAAGGGCGCTCTACACGCAAGCCACGTAACGAGCGAAATGCTGGTAATCTGCGAGCGAATTGGCTAAACATCATTACGAAGCCCCAACCATGAGACCAAGATTTGCCGCCTAATGCTCGCCAATTATGCTGTAGTCAAACCTAGATAGTACCCACATATACATATGTGTATACACGCTTATTTAAATAAAAAATATCTCTCAAACACCACATGCACATTTTATTTTTTATTGTGGCGGGGTAGTGAGAAGCTTGAGTGCCCATCTCCGAAATTTCGAAGGCCTTATACCTGAAGCCACTCAAATCAAAACCCGTTTTTCGCTAGATAGACAGCGCCGCCGACGGGAAAGGTAGTGAACCTTATCGCCGTACACAGATACTGGCCTTTACCCATACCAAGGGATAGGCAATTTTCCTCGCGATTTTTTCTCTCACCATTAGTGACTATAAAATTTGTACGTTAATGAGAAAAAAATTAATTGCATTCATTAATACATGGCAGAGCTTGAAATCAAACCTAGGACTTATAATAAGCACTTCGAGATCTAGCTACAGCCTACAGATACAGTTCATTAAACCATTAAAAATAGTATTATTTCACTGTTGCTCCTGGTAGAGTCATAAACATCGAACGATTAAGCTGTGTTTACTTGAAAGGTAGTTAACTAAGATAATATTGCTAAAGTATAATTAAAGCTGTCAGTCAGGGTTGTCCCGGTGTAGTCTGGAACGTAATAACAATATCAATTAGCTACACTTTTTCTCAGCATGTCGAAAAAGCGAAGGGACAATGGACCAGGGGTCAAGATTCAATTGGGCGATGAGATACTTGTCACCGATATTCCATATGATATAAAAGAAACCAATAATTATGATAAAAAGTGATCTAGGAGATATTATCCCGTCTTTTAAGTTCTTTCCACCCTGAGAAAGATTAAATCACGTGAATGTATATGCATGTATGTCATGAGAAGAATTTGTTAGGTATATACACTCATGTCCTCGTGTTCTTTGGAGTGGACAGAACCTTGAAGATAGACCTGTAGCATAAGTATACTAGAGACACACTGTGACGACCGTTTTGACATTATTCCGATAACGTTCCGTTTTAATGGATTACAAATTAATTAACAATTTTGAAGGAAACAATTAAATTGGTGTACGCAGCGTGAAGAACAGAAGAGCATGTATTAGATGGTTAATGGGTGTGAGTGTTTCCAGAACAGATAATAGTCAGTGCTTGTAAAAGGTAACAATTAATAATTTTCACTTTGAGTACAGACTAACTGGTCAACACGTGGGCTCGAGTTCGCCATAGAATGACTGCCTCCGCAATTGCGAAGATGTACAACCGTCTTGAAAGTGTTTATTTGTTTTCTTAATTTACTTTCTCATAGTAAACGCAGCATGAAGTTCTTGCTACATTGAAAGAGGTTAGAGTACCCGCCACATAAGGTGGCAGTTGGAGGCGTCGCCACAGTCGCGTAATCCAGTGTTGCCAGTAAACACGCCAAAACTAGCACTCACTGTGCCATACGGCTCGATACATTATAGGTTTCATTTGTAACGGTCTAAAAATATTTTGACTTTGATATATTAATTTGTTTTATTTGAGTTTATAGCTCTGCAACCAAAGACCGTTACAATGAAACCTATAATGTATCGAACCGTATGGCACAGTGATTGCTAGTTTTGGCGTGTTTACTGGCAACAGTGAATTATGCAACTGCGGCGACGCCTCCATCTGCCATAATAAATTCAAAATTATAAATATCACAAGCTCTCTTTGAAAGTTATCTTATGATCTAAGTATAAATTAAAAAAACTATTTCAAACATGGCACTGAGCATTGTCTTTACATATTTTTTACCGAGGTTAGATCAGCGGAGACCCTAGCTTGGAGAAGAACTAACAAGAAACTCCGGAAATCAATTTATTATAATCACCCTTAACAAACATAAAAATTACAAAGAGTGGGCAAAAAACACAACGCTGGTAATACTAAATTTACCTTTCATACAAAATAACACGCAATTGCGGAAACGTCAAATTTAGTTCCAAGTTTGGCTACTGCCAGCTTATGTGGCGGGATCTCTAGTAAAACTGCTCTCCCAACTGTCAAAACAAGAGGCCATTGTAGTGCCTCTTTCGCAAACTGTCATTTTGACATGTGTCAAGTGGTCTTTGTTTCCTGGTATCCATGGATGAAAGGGGAAAAAGAAAAAGGGCGGGAAACTTTTAGGCGGTCGGTTGTTTAAAAATTTTTGCAAAATTAATTTTTGGAAAAGGATTGGTTTCTTAAAACTTTAATGTATATATTTTTCAGTATACTTTTATTTTAGTTTAGTTTTGTGTAGTTAGCTGTATATATTGGTAAGTTTTTCTTTTTTTTGTGTTCATAATGGATCCCCCTGAGGATCCAGGGGGTTCAACTTTAAAAACTGATTCTCCGATGGAGTTATTAATTAAAGCGGCAGAATCATCATTAGATACTGATGGTTCAGTATGTGAAACTCCGACAAATAGGAGGAAAAGATCATTTATTAGGGCTGTGTGTACAACGTGCCACAAGAATAAGAAACGTAGGGGTTCGGTTATAAATAAACATTCTGATTGTCACTGTGATGTATTGGTTGAACCAGTAGCCAGTGACAATTTAGTGGAAACAGCTTCCGTGAAATTACCTAACTTAGGATCGTCTACTGCTTCATCGGGGCCGATCGGTCGGTCTACTTTTGTTGCATCAGATGCTGCACCATTTACTGTTCATGTACAAAGGGAGGTGTCATCTGAAGATAGTGGTAAGACACTTCACCCTGTCACATTTGGCAGGTATTTAAAAAGAAACAATATTAGGGGTATAATTAATGGCACTTTAAAAAAAATTGGTAGGAATAGGATGAGTGTATCTTTTTCAACTGTGGAGGAGGCAAACTCATTTTTAAGTAGTGTTTCGTTACGCTTGGAAAACTACAAAGCTTTCATACCCACATATTCTATCACCCGTATGGGTGTCATCCGTAACATTCCAATGGACTGGACAGAGGACGAAGTCAAGGAAAACATTTCAGTTCCAATAGGTTGTGGCAAAATAATAAAAATCAGACGGTTGAAACGTAAGGTTATTGTTGATAACATGAAGCAATTTATCAACACTGGTTCAGTTGTTGCTACATTTGATGGACAAGTTTTGCCTACGAGAGTTTATATGTGTTACACTGCCCTACCCGTAAATTTGTATATATATCCTATAATCCAATGTTATAATTGTTGTAGGTTTGGTCATATTAGTTCTCAATGTAGATCTTCACCACGTTGTTTTAAATGTGGTCAGGATCATGTCGGAGATCAGTGTTCAATTTCAGTTGATGACTCATTTTGTTGTCTTTGTAAAGGAAACCATGAGGCAACCAATAAAAAGTGTTTGGAATATATTAGGCAAGCAAACATTAAAGACACCATGAGCAAAACCTGTATTTCCTACATGGAGGCAACTAAATTGCACCCTCCGATTTCAAAAGCATCATATGCTGATGCTGTGTTAACATCATCAATACCAAGTTCATTACCACATAACAATTCTCAGGCATCACATATTTCTAGTACATCACCACAAAATTCATATAAAAAAACGGTGTTTTTAAAACCTAAAACTCCCTTGCAGACTAATCAAGGGTATGATAAGCACACACATGCCAAAATAGTGAAGAATCCAAATATTGAATCAACTAAAAGTGTTTTTGATTTCAATGATAATAATAATATGAACTTTTTAGACATTGTTAAAATGTTGTTAGAATCTTTATCGCATCATTTGTCATTATCACCGTCCAACGTTGCTTTAATTCTTAATGTTATACAAGGTATTTTTAATAATAAAAATGGATCAAACAGCAAAACTGATTCAATGGAATTGCCGCAGCGCAATTAATAAAAAACCAGATCTAATTGAATTAGTTAATATTTATGATCCAATCATAATTTGTTTGCAAGAAACTTGGTTTAAAAAATATACAAATTTTAAACTGCCAACTTTTAATTCTGTTAGAAATGATAGATTTGATGGTTATGGAGGTGTTGCTATTTTAATTAAGGATTCGCTTCCATACAAAATTATATCAATACCTGATCACAGTAAAGATATAAATATTGTAGCTGTAACTGTAAATAATCTAACTTATGTGTCTATTTATTTTGCTCGTCCCACTAATTTAATACTTAATGATATTAATAAAATATTTGATAGTTTGCCTAGGCCTTTCATATGTATGGGTGATTTTAATTGTCATCATAGTTCCTTTGGTTGCAATTCAAGTGGTTTCTATGGGGAACAGTTGCTTGATATTTTGGATCAACATAATTTATGCGTGTTAAACACTGGTTCACCAACTAGATTGATTAGTCCGAATGAGGGAGGGAATGCCCCAGATTTGTCTATTTGCACCCCAGACCTTGCTGCTTCCTTGACTTGGTGTGCTCATGACTCTACTAATGGTAGTGACCACTTTCCACTTATTATTTCCCTTCCATTTATAAAGCCTTCAAGAATAAATAAACAACCTCGTTTAAAATACAGGTTAGAAAACAATAAATGGAATACCTTTCAGAAATGTGTAAAAGAGAAATTGAAAGATTTACCAACTGAAATCTCATCTGATAACATAATTGAAGTTACCCAGTTATTTACAAATATATTAATAAAGGCTGCAGATGAAACATTTAAAAAAAAGAAAATGGGTTGTAACTTACTTACATCCCCTCCATGGTGGGATAGTGAATGCACTCAAGCTGTCCGAGTTAGGAAAATAGCAGAAAAACAATATTGTAATAATATGACTCAAGAAAATTTTGATAACTATATACAAATATCAAAATACACCAAACAATTCTTAAAACAAAAGAAAGTATATGGTTGGCATAAATTTTGTTCTTCGCTTTGTCCTCAGGTTAGCCCATCGGTTGTGTGGGAAAACATAAGAAAATTTAAATCTGCTTTCAATAGTCACAATTCCAATTTAATTCCACATCATCTTGCTGAGAATATTATGGATAACTTGGCTCCACCATTTGTTCCTGAACAATTAATTAAACATCCAGCATCAGGGCAATCGGTTACACTGCTGTCGCACTCTGGTGATAACCTTAATGAACCATTTACTATGAATGAATTAAAGAAGGTTCTTTCCATTGTTAAAGATTCTGCTCCTGGTGCGGATGGAATACCGTATTCTTTTTTGACAAATCTAGACAATATTTCTCTTGAATATTTTTTAAATTTAATAAACACTGTGGCTTGTTCTGGTAAGGTGCCTAAATTGTGGCGTAAATGTCATTTTTATTTTGAAACCAAATAAACAAAGTAATGACCCATCTTCATATCGCCCTATTGCATTATCTTCAGTATTAGCTAAACTTACAGAACATCTAGTTAAAATAAGACTAGAATGGTTTTTAGAACATAATAGTCTGTTGTCGAAAACTCAATTCGGTTTTCGAAAAGGTCATAGTACTATTGACAGAAGAAATTTAATTATCAATAATTTATATGAGAGATACATTATTCATGAAAGTGATCCAGTAATTTTTAGAACGGTTTGGAAAGGATTACCACAGGGTTCTGTTCTCAGCCCAATATTATACAATATATTTACTTACGATTTACATTGCAGTATTCATGGTGAAGTTAATGTCTTACAGTATGCGGATGATCTTCTTTTATATGTATCTGGTAAATCACTAAATGTAATCAGTGAAGTGCTGACGGTTTCTCTAGGGTATTTAAAAAAATGGATGGACGATAATGGTCTTTGTTTGTCAGCATTGAAAAGTACAGTAGTTCCTTTTTCTAGGAAAAGGGTTCTTCCTTCAGTGAATATTGTCTATGGTGGTTCAATTATACCTGTTAAGGATAGGGTTAAATTTTTAGGCATAATTTTAGATTGTAAACTTAATGGACTAGCTCACTGCGAATATGTAATTTCGAAATGTGAACGAAATTTGAATATTATGAGGTGTTTGGCAGGAGTGTGGTGGGGTGCACATCCTACCACTCTAAAGATGATATATAACGCGTTAATACGAAGTGTCATAGATTATGGTTGTTTTTTACTTTATCCAGTTAATATATCTTGCTTAAAAAAAATAGACGGAGTGCAATCGAAGGCCTTGAGAATTATAATAGGGGCAATGAGATCTACGCCGATCACATGTCTACAGGTTGAATGTGCAGAGCCTCCTTTGCATCTTCGCAGACAATTTTTGAGTGATAGATACTATTCTCGATGTTTGCAGCTTTTACATCATCCGGTGATTTTAACGGTGGAACGGCTTGATGACCTTATTGATAAGTCATCTTTTTGGAGTCATAAGGATAACCCTTGTCTTGTTAGTAGCTTAAGAAAGTTCAAGGAACTTACTGCTCCCATTCATCGTAGTATTCTTCTTCCTTTATATCATGCTAGTTACTTTGCTAATTTATTGGAACCTGATATAGAATTAAATTTAGGTATCGACAAAAACTCCTTAAGTCCTAATTCCGATTTTTTAACTATTATTGATAATAAATGGCCAGATTGGCATTACATATTTAGTGATGCATCCAAACATGATAATTTAAGTTTGGTAGGGGTAGGTGTTTTTCACTTACAATATTCTATCGTCCAAAAAGTAAAGCTCCCTACAGAAACCAGTGTTTATACGGGGGAATGTTTTGGTATATTAAAAGCTGTGGATTATATAATAACTATGAATTTAAAAAATGCTGTTATTTTTTGCGATTCTTTGAGTGCTCTACATTCGTTATTGCGTTTTCCATTTGGGGCGCAAAAGCAATCTGCAATCATTTTTGAAATTAGGGATAAGTTAGCAAATTGTATGTCAAGGGGTTACTGTGTATCATTTGCTTGGATTCCAAGTCATATAGGGATAAAGGGCAATGAGAAGGCTGACCGACTGGCTAATGAAGCTATTGTAGATGGAGATTTATTTCCATTCAAAATCTATTCTTCTGATTTGAGTATAACTGCAAAGACCACTTTAAGAAATGAGTGGGAATATTCATGGGTTAATAACAAGTCAAAAGGAAAATATTACCATTTCATACAACCAAGTATAGTTTTTAAACCATGGTTTAACAAAATAAATCTTGAAAA
The DNA here is from genome assembly GCA_030578115.1 of Leucoptera coffeella. Taxonomy (NCBI): domain Eukaryota; kingdom Metazoa; phylum Arthropoda; class Insecta; order Lepidoptera; family Lyonetiidae; genus Leucoptera; species Leucoptera coffeella. Next base: position 201,003 of record JAMBLF010000751.1, read on the forward strand.
ACGGGCAGTGACAATCATATGTAGGCTTAGGCTTGGACACGCTTGTACACCAGTTCATTTACATACATTGAAAATTATTAATTCACCTTTATGCAACTGTGGAGAAGATGGAGATGCAAACCATATCTTTTTTGCTTGCAATAAATATAAACGAGAAAATTTTATATCTCAATTAATTAAGTTAAAAATACCTTTCCCTACATCATTACAGTCCCTATTATTTTTATGTAATTACAATATTTATTCTGTTATAGCCTTATTTATCGAAAATAATAATATAAAATTATAATATTTAGAGATCCCGCCACATAAGGTGGCAGTTGGAGGCGTCGCCACAGTCGCGTAATTCAGTGTTACCAGTAAACACGCCAAAACTAGCACTCACTGTGCCATACGGCTTGATACATTATAGGTTTCATTTGTAACGGTCTTTGGTTGCAGAGCTATAAACTCAAATAAAACAAATTAATATATCAAAGTCAAAATATGTTTATTAAACTATTTCAAACATGATTAATAATTAACGGGACTTATCCTTCTTATTATATATTACATATATTATGTGTTCCTT